>SNQJ01S0038299.1:100808-115900 GCA_010110895.2 Picea sitchensis | reverse complement strand
TCATTAGCCATCGTGGTCTCTTTTAGAACATCCCCCTCCCAACAGTCATGCAACATGTATTCATAGCATAATTTACATTCATCGACCTTTTATACAAAGGTCCGTCAAATCAAACATTCACATCTTTGAGTTTGCCATAATTCTTGGCCAATATAGTTATTTTTACAGACTGGGGGAAATAGGGTGTTACACCCCTAGACGATGCTCATCAAATTATCAAGTGGAAAATAATTGTATAACAAAGTGGCCACGCTGTCTAGGGCCGTGGATGTTTCCCCATAGGGATTTTACCACATAAGAGAAACGACGTGTTGATCTTTGATTTGGTTGAGTGAGAGGTTACTGAAGGTGTTCATACTTTGTTGGAATACCTATGTTATCGAACATGGTATTAGAGCGCATTTCAAGAGCCGCTCTTGTTGTAGATTGAGATTGTGAAGTCATGTTTCTGCATCTCTGGTTTCTGCTATTTTTGTACATTTATAGGCTGAGAGGATTTTACATTGCATATGAAGCACTCATTTTAGTTAGGAACATCTTTCGTTTCACTCAAAAAGGTTTAAATTTTCCCAAGATACGACCATTTCAATCAAATCTGGAGGTATAAAGCGTGAATACACCCTTTTAAATTTTTACAGAGATAGTATTTCGATTTTTTATTTTTTTATTTTTGGGTTTCTACTCTTTTCGATCTGTGTATGCTCATTTCTATATGCTTTGTGCGATCTCGAAAAATAAAAAAAATAGAGCGGAAAGTGTTTTCATGTATGTGTATGCTATTTTTCATACACTCTATGCTATCTCGGTAAATCATAAACAGAGGGAAAACTTTCATTTTTCGGATAATCTAACCGAGATCTAACCCTTGTTGTAGTCAAGAAGCAAAAACAATTTCTTGTGTGAAAAGAATTTTTTATGAGCACGTTCTCCAAGGCCATCTTCCACAATAACAACAACACCCCCAATCCTTCTTCTTAAGAATATAATGTGTTTTTCACGAGCTCACTTGGTTAAAAGTTGTTTTATTAAGTAAGAGGTCTTGAGTTCAAGTCTATTTTTTGTTACTTTTTTTTGAAAATTTGCATGCATCCATTGTAAAGTGTATTGACTTAAATTATGAAAGTGAACCACTATAAGTAGATTTAATGTTTAAATTATAAAAGTGAATCATTATAAGTAGCTTTAATTTTTTATTTTAAGTTATTTATTTTGCATACAACTTTCATTTATAAAGTAACTTCATTGTAAAAGTGATCCCCGCTTATTCTATAAAAGTGGGTCACTTCATAAACAACTTATTTGTAAATGCGAGGCTATTAGAAGGAGGGGTATCACCTCGTGGACCAACTTCTACTTGCCACATGGCTCTTTGGTTACCATTTATTCTTTTTTTTCAAAAGGGCATAACTTTCACATTGGAAGTCCGTTTTTAGTGTCATTTTTTTAAACAACCTATTTTTCCAAGAGCAGTTCCATTCATACCACTAGTTTCAGATTTTAAATCCATATTCTCTACATATTTAATATGCCGAATCCTAGTGATATTTCTCTTACCAGTACCGACTACGTTTCATGGAAATCCCATATGGAGGATGTATCAAGAAGTAAAGGATTGTACTGGATCACCTTGAGAAAATAAAAAGAACCCATTGATGATGACAAGTAGGCCAAATGAGTTAACATGAATGACAAAACACGTGGACTAATCGACATGTTCATCTCTAATGATTTAAGGTTTCACCTTAGAGGAATTGAGGGCCCAGATAAAGCTTGGGAAAATCTTGAAGTTGTGTTTGGTAAACATAATATTATTTGAGCTCACTAGTTGGAAAATAAGTTAATGACTTTAAGTCCAAATGATTTTCCTTGCATTGAAGATTACTTATGTAAGTTCAAAACACTTAGAGTTTTATGTATAGAGTGCCAACTAGATCTAAAGGAAGATTGATACATATATGTTATTCTCTCTAATCTTGGCAGTGCATATTCTGGTTTTGTATCTAGCTTTTATGCCACTAGAGAAGTTCTAGGGAGTTCTTATAAAGAACCCTCTCTTCAGTCCTGTTGTGAAGCTCTAATTTGAGAACAATATAATCTTGTGAAACTTGGACTGATCAACATTGTAGATACATCCAACAAAGCCTTAGTGTCCTAGTAGAAAGATAAATCTAGGAGTATCAAGAAGCAACATCCTCACCACAACAACAAGCAAAAAAAGGGTCCTAAAACCTCTCCAGCAACTTCTGCTCCTAATGGTGACAAAGGAGAAAAATATAAAAATAAAAAGATTGTCAGACATTGTAACCTTTGTGGGAAGGATGGTCATGTGGAGTCCAAATTTTTTAAGTGGATGGAAGCTTTGGAAGCAACGATGAAGAAGCACAACATCAGTGTTGATTCTTCTTCTTCTAAATATTGTTCTCATGGACATGTACTTTATGCTTCTAGTTTCTCCTTCAATGCAACTTCTACTTCTACTTCTAATGATTGGCTTATTTATTCTTGAGCATCTTATCATATGGCTAAGGATAAAGCCATATTTTCTCCTCTTAATGAATATAACATCAATAAAATATTTATTGGTGATGATAGATCTCTTAGTGTTGTAGGGTATGGACCAATTCATGTAGATAATGATCATTTCAATGATGTATTATGTGTTGCAAGTCTTTCCTGTAACCTTTTGGCAAGTTTTTTGCCTACAAGGCCGTTGTATAAAAAAAGATTGGACATCAACTTTAAAGGTTAAGAACAAATAATGGAGGTGAATATGTGAACAATAATTTCACAAGTTATTGCATCACACATGGTGTTAGCGCCGTAATTTTTTCGGTTAGAGTCAGTCTTAGTCAAGTCAAAGTCTGTGTGTCAAAGCATGTGAGGTCACGTACCAAACAACGAATGGGTCGAAGTCAGCAAGTGGTCGGTTGGCCCTTGGAGTTGGGAAGGGATGTCAGAACCAAAACACGTGTAAAAGGGTAAAGGTCTTTTCCCTAAGAGTCGGGTCTTGTCAGAAGAGGATGTCTTACGTGCCTAAGTTCGAGGAAAGTTGTTAAATGGAAGTCACGTCGGCAAGCGAAGTGACCATCATCAACTCATTATGAAGTTAGAAGGAATGAAAAATCACGATGCTCGTATCACATATGCTCTGCAAATCTGATCAATTGTACTTCGCACACTCCGAAGTGTACCCGTCACGCGGATGTACTGTGAAAATCTTCAGACCTATTTCAATCGCCATGAATTCAGTGTCCCTTGGCACGTTTTCATCTCTCGCCCGCCCGATTATAAATTCTGAGCGCTCTGCATGTATTCTATTCACCAGTCAAGTTTATGCACTGCCTGCAAGTCTTCTCGCAAGCCCAGGTCAATTGAGATTACCGCCTCTAGTGCGCACTAAATCCATCGCGCATAGAACAAATGCATGTTGCACCATGATGACATCCCAAAACATAAGGAAGGGTGCGTGAAGTGGCAGGAATGTTGGGCCCGAGCCGCAAAGCTTGACATTGGTAAACGAAGATCCCTTGGTTGGGGCGTCTTTTGAACAAGTCGTATGCATGATCTTTTGCAGAAAAATCCAAGGGTTCAACATGAAACTAGCGGAGCAGTTCACACTCAGGTTCGACGGGTCTCGCACGGTAATTGTAGGTGTCATTTCCCAGGGGACAGAGGAAACTATGTCGGTCACGACATAGATCCATTTGTGTGGTGAAAGGTGGTTTAAGGGCATGCATTTGGACGCATGGTGTTACGAAGACTTCATCAAGTGAGATTGTTTAGGTAGGAAAGTCAAAACGAGCGTTCCAAGTAGATATTTGCAGCGGCCTTTCCAGAAGCTCATGGAAGTAATTAGGAAATATTTCACATGTGGGGGAAGGTTTGACATAATACATTCACATATCATTAGATTGTTGATGCACTTCACAGGAAGGAGACTGTTAAATATGCCCTTTTTATTACATCAAAGCCTCCGAGAAATGGTAGACGACGCTTGAGCTGAAGCAAATTAGTCGAAGAGGAAAATATCACATGTTTCACTGATTAAATTATTGATGGTGAAGCAGCTAAGGCAATTGGGAAATAACTGGGATTTGTTCCCACTTGCAGCAGACATCCCCAAGGATCCAAAAGGATATTTCCCCCTACCTGCGGAAAGGGTAACATCGCGCCGCGCGGAGGCTGAAGCAGGAAGGGATGTGGGGGAAGGAAGGACATTGGAAGCCCTGTCCCCCCAACAACCAATACCCTGGAGAAGGGGCAGGCCAAGGAAAAACAAGGAAGCCAGGGAGACCTGAGTCCCGAGCGAGCCACGCACAAATTAAGCCACTGAAGATTCACTCATGCACGATATTCCACTGGAGCCCGTCGAAGGAACAAGTTGAGAAAGTTGGGGCAGAAGGAGGACAGACACCGAAAGCGTAGATGTTTGTGAGTCGTCGCAGCAGCTGAAGCAAACACAACTCGCTATTGCTGAGACATACCGGGAAAATAGAGAGCTGAGACAACAGTTAGCAACAAAGACCCTTCAAGTATCAACATCACAAGGCCTTGAGGGAAACATGACTTGGCTAAAGATTCAACTCAAGGAAGCACATGACATGATCATATAGTTGCACGAAACACAAAGGGTGTCGGAAGAAAGGAATGCAAAACACTTCAGGGAATGTGAACTGGCCATAGAGAAAGTTCATGCGACTATGGCTAGCGCACAGAAGAAGATGAAAAAGAATTTGGTTCTTCAAAGGCAAGTGACAAACCTGAAAAGGAGAAACTGGTCTCGCAGGAGAAAGCTTCAAGTATAAAAAATGCAAATGAGACCAGATGCATGATCGAATGACTCCATTTTTTGTCTCTCCAGACATGCCCTAGACCTGGAATCCGACAGATACCCTCGCGGAAAACATGTGACACGCAACGATGGAATCTCATCCATTATGAATGACATGTGTACATTAGACATGCAACAGTTTAGAGAGAGGAACTTTTCCCTAGTCGGGGTCATCATTTTGGAGGCACCTGCAATGTCTGTAGTCACCCACCACATGCACGGACCAACAAATGATTGCATAGCAAAAATCAAGGTTGTTACAATCCATGTTGGGAGTCTGACACAACACTTGATCATCCAGACGCCCTGTCAAAGAAAATCATCGACACATCATTCTGTAATGACGAGATCTTACTGATGAATGAAACGTCGTGACAAAGACCAGCGATTATGATGCGACTGAGTATAGCCAGTTTCTATTTTTAGCAAAATTCCATTCAAAGAGCCATCTGATAGAGATTAGTTGAAACCTAGTTTCTATGGAGAGTAGTTAGAGCTTAGGGTAGCCCACGCGACACACCCTTGTTTATATATCCCATCTTTTCAATGTAAGCTGGGTTGGTTAGAAAAACAATGTAGACAGTGACTATTGATTGTAGTTTTTGATCCGATTGAGATTTAATGCAAAAGTCGTAAAGCTTTGATGAAAATATTCTAACAGTGACAGTTTGATGTATTGTATTCTTTCTATGTGTATGTTTGTTCCTGTGCTCTTTATATTCACATATGTAATTTCTGTCTAAATTGGAAAGTGATTTTGAATCTAGAATTCACCGTGTAGTGCTCTAGATTCGCGCCATTTATACAAACTGTTTTTCTTCTAACTCCAAATTCATCCCCAGCGGTGCTCCAAGTTGCTTCATGTATTTTTGTCTCGCCAGGAAAATTCTCCGGTAGAAAGTTCAAGTCAAAGGGTAGATCAAAATCTTTGGTTCAGCCGACGCGAAGATGCTGGAAATGCAGTAAAGTTGGGCATTAAAAAAAGACTGTACGTTGAAGGAAACATAAGTTAGCGTTGGATCCGATGAGAAGCAATCGGCTGAGAGAAAGACGACCTAGCACAAGGGAGGTGATGTGTATTTGGCATCGACCAGTACACAATCGGATCAAGATGTTTGGTTGATCAACTCAGGAGCATCGTATCATATGACACCACATAAAGAATGGTTTTGTGAGTATGAACGATATTATGGGGGTGATGTGTTCTTGGGGGATGACTCGACAACCAGAATAATCGGATGGGGAAGAGTTTGACTAACACTGCATGATAGGAGGAAAAAAACCCTTCCAGATGTGCTACACATTCTAGGTTTGGAAAGAAACTTGATATCTGTCAGTAAGATGAGTGATGAAGGTGTGCATACTATGTTTCAGAAGGATTCATGCAAGATGGTCAGAGGTGTGATGGTCTTAATGAGAGGAGTTCAAATTGGCACCCTGTACAAGCTGTTAGGGAATGTTGACTCGATTGGATGCAACAACATAGTTGGTCCTGAAATTAACTCGACTGCGACTCGACCCGAGACGATGTCAACTCAACTCGACTCAACTCGAGCCAATTCGGTTCAAACTGACTCGACAAGACATGTTGATATTGACCCAACCGAGTTATGGCACGAGAGGATGGGACACATTGGAGAAAAAAGACTTTGAGCTATGCAAATCAAAGGTATGGTCGAAGGTTTTCCTGAATGTGGTTTAGAAGTCAACTTTTGTGAACATTTCATATATGGAAAAAAAAGTCGGGTGCGACTCCCCTCTGAAGAGACAAGGGAAAATGGGATTCTAGAACTGGTGCATAGTGATGTGTTTGGCCCGGTTACAGTGCCTTCACTTGGCGGATCCCTGTATTATGTCTCCTTCATAGATGATTTTTCCAGGAAGACATGGATATATTTCATGAGGAAGAAATCAGAGGTTTTCGAGAGATTTAAGGAGTTTAAAGCTCTTATGGAAAACCAGACATAGAAAAGGATTAAAGTGTTGAGGACTAATAATGGTGGTGAATTCCGTGGAAAGGAATTTGATCAGTTCTGTAAGTAGTGTGGCATAGCATGCCAAAATACCTCACCATATACCCCATAGAAAAATGGAGTTTAAGAGATAATGAATAGAACATTGATGGATAAGGCAAGGAGCATGCTCAGTGGTGTTGGGTTCACCGAAGAATTCTGGACGGAGGTAGTCAAGAATACAAGGTATCTGGTAAATATGTCTCCTTCATCAGTGCTAGTTGACACGACTCCAAATGAGGTATAGTCTGAGAAGAAGCCTTTGGTGGCACATCTCAAAGTATTTGGCTGTGATGAATTTGTGCATGTTCTCAAGGAAAAAAGGAACGAGCTGGACAAGAAGGCAGTCAAATGTATTTTCATCGGATATAAAGAAGGGATGAAAGGATATGAGCTTTGGGATCATGCATCAAGGAGAACAGTGTACAATCGAGATGTGGCATTAAGAGAAGTCAAAGGTAAATCTGAGCCTGAGGAAGTTGTTAAGACCGAGAATAATACTGATACGGTGCAGTTTGAACTAAGGAACGAAGAATATGATTCAAATGAGTCGACTAAATTTGAGGAAGAGGTGGAGCAACTCACTCCGGTTCTAAGGAGATCATAAAGAGTAAAGAAACCATTTGAGAGGTATAGTCCATCTGACTTTCATTCCACATTCGTGCTAACTGCCATCGATGATGAGCCCAAGTCGGTCAATGAAGCAGTCAAATCGAGATAGGGTAAACTCTGGAAGGACACCATGGTCGAAGAGATGGAATCCTTGTACAAGAATGAGATGTGGGATTTGGTCAAGTTACCCTATGGAAGGAATCATGTTGGTAGCAGGTGGGTGCTCAAGAAGAAGATGAATGTCATAGGTCAAGCTGAAAAGTTCAAATCTCTACTGGTAGCGAAAGGTTATTCCCAAGTTGAGGGAGTCGACTTCGGTGAGATTTTTTCCCCTATTGCAAAACTAACTCCCATTAGAGTACTAATGTCTATGGTTGCAACATTCGATCTAGAGATAAAACAGATGGATGTGAAAACAATGCTTCTACATGGAGACCTGGAAGAATAAATCTACATGAAACAACCTGAAGGATTTGTAGTAAAGGGCAAGCAAGAGTTGGTGTGTAAACTCAAAGGATCCCTTTATGGTCTAAAGCAATCATCAAGGATGTGGTACTAGAAGTTTGACACTTACATCCTTAGTTTTGGATTTGTGAGAAGAAAAGTTGATCACTGCATATATTCCAAGGAAGAAGGTGGGCGCTTCATATATGTAGTTTTGTATGTCAATGACATGTTGCTGATTGGAAACAACATGGACACAATAAAGGAGGTAAAGAAGAAGCTATCCTAAAAGTTCGACATGAAGGATCTCGGTGCATCTAACTTCATTGTGGGAATGGAGATTAAGAGAGACCGAGCCGCTAGAAAGCTCTGGTTGAATCATACAAATTATATTGAAACAGTTCTGAAACGATTCAACATGCAGGATTACAAACCGGTGAAGTTGCCAATTCCAATGGGAGCGAGGCTTATTGTTGAACAGTTTCCAAAGACACAGGAAGAGATAGAGGACATGGCACATGTTCCCTATGCAAGTGTTTTTTGTAGTCTAATGTATGCGATGGTCTGCACTTGACCATACATTTCCCATGCAATGGGAGTGTTGAGAAGGTACATGTCGACACCTGGAAAGGAGCATTGGAAAGTTGTCAAGAGAGTATTCAGGTATTTGTGTGGCACAAAGGATTATGTTATATGCTACCAAGGAAGACCTGGAGGTGACAGTGGTAAAGTATATGTACATGGATTTGTCGACGCTAGCTGGGCTGGAGATCTAGATCGAAAGAGGTCAACCAACATATATGTCTTCAATATGTTTGGTGGAGCAATAAGTTGGATGAGTAAGCGACAAGTGGTCGTAGCTTTGTCAACTACAAAAGATGAATACATGGAGGCCACTCATGGTAGCAAGGAAGCAGTATGGCTTCAAAGGTTGTGTTCAGGAATCGGGTTTGAGCAGAGATCTATGAAGAGAAGTTGTGACAGTCAAAGTGCAATATTTCTGGCAAAGAACCCTGCTTATCATTCAAAGACTAAGCACATTGATGTACAGTAACATTTCGTAAGAGATATGGTGGAGAGTAACAAGGTGATATTGGACAAAGTAGACACGTTGGAAAACATAACAGACTCGTTGACCAAGTCTATGAGTAATGTGAAGTTATCTTGGTGCAGAGAGGAAATGGGCATTGTTGCTCTGGTTCTGTGAACAAAAGTTTAGGAATCTCATGTTTCAACAAAGAAGACAACAAGTGGGAGAAAGTTGGGTTGTTATATTCTTTGTGGTGAAATTCAAGTCGAGGCAGATTGACTAATGTTTGAAGGTCGAGGTGGATTAATATCAAGTCAAAGTTGAATTTATCGACGACAAAGTCAACCGACAAGAGGTCGAAGTGTGGGCGTGAGATGACCGACTAGAGATCGAATGAAGGTCAATTGGTAGTCGACTCGTAACCCGACTTGGAATTCGAATGTAACAGAATCCTGGGATTTGCGGGATTTGTAGCCAATGATATGCACGCATATGTAACTGTTTTTTTGGGCACCAATATTTAGGGTTTTTCCTGTTGTAAATCCTAAAAAGAGGTGTGTTGTAAGGCCTTAAAGGCTAATGAATGAAAGAATCGTGTAATACACTTATGCAGGTTAATACATGTGTAGGTATAGGTTGTTGGTCATGCATATGTAAGCCTATTTGTCTACAAGGTTGTTCTTGCATGTGCAAGAGGGTATGATGTCGATTGTGTCTTAGGTGTGGACCAAGGTTAGCCATGTAACCTTTTATTCTTATTGAATATGACAACAAGAGATCAGAATGCTCAAAGGAATGTTGGTTTCTCTCGTTTAAGGGTTCTAGGGTAAAATATCGTTGTATTGTGTGATTGCTTGTGTCATTTACGTTCTTGATTAAATTCTTCTTCTCTTCTACTAGGATTAGTGTGGAATTTTCCTGCATTTCCTGACAGTATATACATGTTGATCCTTTACAAGGAGAATTTGATTTGGAAAGAAAAAAAAGGGAAAGTTCAATGTTAGTTTTTGTAGCTCAAAGGTACTTCTGCATTGGCGGTGCCCAACATGCAAAAGTGACCAGCATATTTCTCTCTCTAGTGACTTGACTTTATGAAGTGATTTTATAATGTTAAGTGGGGTCTTTTAATATTTGATGGGTAAAAGTGACTTTATGATGTTTGGGCCACTTAAGTGATTTAAGTGACCTCAACGGAAGATTAAGTCACGTCCATTGATCTTGTGGAGCAAGATCAAATCTCCACCCTTGAGATCTAAGGTTTGTGCAGTTACACATTAAAGAATGCATAAAAGAAATACTAGAGGAGAAGGGGGCACACTTTTCAAGGAGGGAAAGAGAGGGAAAGTGAAGGGGCACATTTTCCAATGATATTTGAGCTAAGAGAAAAAGAGTTACAACAAAGGGATTTACACGCATCCCAAGGAGAGGAGGCACACATCCCAAAAAAAGATTCAACCATTAAATCAGTTTGTACAATAGGGCATTTAAAGTAGACTGTACAACCATTAAATACAGTCCATATAGAGTACTTTGACACATAAATCGAGGCATTTTGGTTGTTGATTTTGAGACAGAGTTGCACATATTTCGAGGCATTTTGGTTGTTGATTTTGAGTTGCACATATTTCGAGGCATTTTATATGGGTAAATCCGTATTGTCCATACCGAAAAATACAAAAGTTGGGCATGGATTTCGAGGGTGTTGTTACAACAGTTAATGGGTCGGTTGTATCTTGTTGGTTGATTGTTCTTGCTGTACAAAAATCGAGGTGTTGTTTTGGCATGGATTTCTAGGAGTTTGGAATGTGTATTTGAGATAAGTACAACTGTATTTAATGCTGAATAGATTGTTGTTGTAAACTCAGAAATTTTCCTACGAGCTCAATAAGAAGAATCTCTCCTTGGCCGATTTTCCCTTTAGGTTTTTTCCAGGGGCATTGCCCAGAAATCGTTGTGTTAAATGTGTGGTTGAATGTTGTCTATTGTTCATTTATTTTTCGTTGCTAAGTTTTAGATTTCTTAGTCATTTGTATTTTTGCTCACAGTTCCAGTTTAATGTATGAGTTAACTTGCTTTATTGGTGAATGACTATTAGAGTTTGAAATATTTTATTGGATAAGTGTTTGTCATAATAAATTTTAACATGGTATCAGAGCTTGGGCTTTGAGGTTCAATGGTCAGAGTTTGGCACTTGGATAGCAGTGATTTGGAGGGGTTTTTCTTCGAAGAAAAAGGGAAAGAAAGGGTCTTTGTCAGTTGGAAAAAGATGACTTCTAGTCTCAGGTTTGAGGATAGGTTGGAGCAGATCTCCAACTACTTGCAGTGGAAGGTGAGGATTGCAGTTGTTCTCAGGGAGAACAAGTTGTGGGTGTTTGTGAGTACCACAGTGACAGTTTCTTTGTCAAATCCCATTTCCCTCGACCTCCATGAGGCGAAGGAAGCAAGAGAACATAGGATAATATTAGATGGAGTGAGGGACCACCTGATTCCACATTTAGTTGAGAAGATAAAAAACAAGGAGATGTGGGATACACTGAAAAAATTGTACGAGAACAAGAACGAGAACAGGAAGATGGATCTAAGGGACAAGCTCCACAACACTATGATGGCCAAGGGAGAGAATGTGGCCTCCTATCTCACCCGGATTAGACATGTGAAGGATGAGTTGGAAGTTGTAGGGAGATTATTCCAGACTTAGAGTTGGTGGGCATAGCCCTCAAGGGCTTCACCAAAGAGTGGGATTTTTTTGTGAAGTGTGTAGTGGGGAGAGAGAATCTCCCAGATTGGAGCAGACTATGGGATGAATTTACTTGAGAGAATATCTAGGAGGGTTCTCAGAGTAGAGATTGGGAGAAGAAAGAGGGTGGCGCAGACGAGCAAAATGTTTCTCTTGTGGGAATGAGAAAATACAAGAAGAAGGACATGATCAAAGCAAAATGCTTTGCATGTCACAAGACTGCCCACTACGCTAGTCAATTTCTAAACAACAAGAAGAAGAAGAAGCAGGAGCCAGAGGTATCAACATCAGCTGAGGTTGTTGAGTTCATTGAGAAATTTGGGAAGGAATTATCTCTCATGACCTTCCCTTCATGTAGTGGGTGTCCAATATTCAAGGACATTGAAGCGTGCTTTGTGGACAGTGGTGCATCTCGGCATATGACGGGAATGAGGTCAATGTTCCTTATTCTTTTAGAGATAGACTCAGACTGCTATATGGATAGTGGGGTCGACTCTAGGCTTGCAATGAAGGGGGTTGGAAGTGTGAGATTCCAACTACAATCAAGAGGTTTTCTAGATGTGGCCAAGGTGTTGTTCATTCCATAGATGACAATAAATTTTCTCTCGGTGTCAGCTTTGGAGATTGATGGATTTGGAGTTGTGTTCTTCATTGGACGAATGTTTCTATATCTAGAGGGAGCTACTCCAGAAACAATAGTATTGTTTTGTGTCAGGAATGTCAGGTTATACAGGTTGCTAGGACAACATGTGGTTGGATCCAATGGTTTCTTGGATGCAGATTTTGTGTCTGTTTTCGAGAGTGAACATGTTTCTCGGGAGAGTGAGTTGATATTGGGGACTTGGTCTTCTTGCAGTACTCTAAGAGGACTCATAAGGTATGAAATGACATAGTTGGACGCTCAGGAGAGTGAGGAGACTCCTAGGAGCATGTTTTGGATGGGCATGACTTCAGATCAGAGATCAGTGGTAGCAGCAATGGCTTCCAGTTCATAGGGAGCATAGGCTTCTAGTTCAGAGGGAGAAACTACAACAATAGATGAGATGATGGAGTTGGAGACAGATTTTGGTGGAGGTACCAGAAATACCTCCCTCGCTAAGAGAGAGTGTTAGTTTTTGTAGCTCAGAGGTACTTTTGCATTGGCAATGACCAACATGCAAAAGTGGCCAGCATATTTCTCTCTAGCGGCTTAAATTTATAAAGTGATTTTATAAAGTTAAGTGGGGTCTTTTAATATTTAATGGGAAAACGTGACTTTATGGTGTTTGGGTCACTTAAGTGATTTAAGTGACCTCAACGGAAGATTAAGTCACATTCGTTGATCTTGTGGAGCAAGATCAAATCTCAGCCCTTGAGATCTAGGGTTTGAGTAGTTACACATTAAAGAATGCATAAATGTAGCACTAGAGGAGAAGGGGGCCACACTTTTCAAGGAGGGAAAGAGAGGGAAATTAAAGGGGTGAATTTCCCAAGGAAGTTTGTGCTGAGAGGAAAAGAGTTACAACAAAGGGATTGGCACACATCCGAAGGAGAGGGGGCATGCATCCCACAGAAAGATTCTACCATTAAATCAATCCGTACAATAGGGCATTTAAATCAGACTGTACAACCATTAAAGACAATCTGTATAGAGTACTTTGACAAAAAAATCGAGGCATTTTGATTGTTGATTTTGAGACAGAGTTACACGGATTTTGAGGCATTTTCCATGGGTAAATCTGTATTGTCTGTACCTAAAAGTACAAAAGATGGGAAAGGATTTAGAGGGTGTTGTTACAATAGTTAATGGGTTGGTCGTACCTTGTTGGTTGACTGTTCTTACTATACATAAATTGAGGTGTTGTTTTGACACAAATTTCTAGGAGTTTGGAATGTGTATTTGAGATAAGTACATCTGTATTTAATGTTGAATAGATTGTTGTTGAAAACTCATAAATTTCCCTACGAGCTCAATAAGAAGAATCTTTCCTTGGCTGGTTTTCCCTTCGGGGGTTTTCCAGGGGCATTGCCCATAAATCCTTATGTTAAATGTGTGGTTGAATGTTGTCTATTGTTCATTTATTTTCCGCTGCTAAGTTTCAGATTTGTATTTCTGCTCATAGTTCTAGTTGAATGCATGAATTAACTTGCTTTATTGGTGAATGACTATTGGAGGTTGAAATATTTTATTGGCTAAGTGTTTGTCACCATAGATTTTAACATTCAAGACCAGTTAATCGATGACAAGGATGGATTATATGAACTTGAACATAACACCAATTACTAGGCTAGGATTGTGCATGAGTCTCAGAAACATATTGAAGAATAATGGTTATCTTGCATAAAGATATGAGACCTCATTGAATACACTACTTCACAATGTAGGCTTCCAACTTTTGGTCATTTAGAGGGATTTCTTCCAGCATATCAAGTTCTAAATAAATTTGAGGAAGAAATCCAAAAGCGTGAACATGAAGTCAAGAGTATATCGACATTAGAGCGAGGACATCTCCAAATTTTTTTAATTATTGAAGTTCGGAAATCAACACAACTAAATTGCCCTTTTCTGAAAATAGAAAAGTATATTAAAATATTCACTAGGGAGCTTCCTATTTTAAGAGCACCCCCCCAAAAACATGTTTTTCCTCATACTAGTTTATGTAATGAATTGTTTGTTGATTGGGAAAAATGATCAGAAAGTTGTGAAAGACTTAACTTAACCCCTAGTTAACCTAAGGGTTAATTCATAAAAATAGTTCGTATAATCGATTTCAGTGTATAAATATGAAAATCAAAAGCATTGTACATGCTTTTTGGATCTTGAAAAATGGTGGATGAATAATTTATGTGAATTGTTTCTATTATTAATTGAGAATCCATCTTGTGGCCAGATACATTTTTGCAAAAGGAGTATTGTGGTGTGATTCAACTTGTGGATTATTTTGCTCGTAATTGATGACTCATGATGTCTAGTAAGAGTTTCTTAATATGTTCTTAAGTTGATTCAGAACTAAACTTCTTTGTGTTAAAATACTTTTAGCAAATCTTTTATATATTTTTATTATTAGTTTTAAATCTTTCTTCCTACTTTATGTTTTGAACAATTTGTCTTTTATTTCATAATCTTCTGTATAATTAATTATGTAGATTATTAAGAATTAAATGGTTAATTTTCAATTTTCTTTTCTGTAGAATTGTTCTTTTACTATTCGTTATAACTTTCTTTCTTTGAAAGGTTAGAATCGTCAAGATAAATTTTCTTGTATGATTGATCCTTGGATAATATGAATTACAATCAACTTTTCATGTGCTTTTTCTAAGCCTTTAACTCTCATAAATAACTTTCTTTCTTTCTTCATTTAATATTAGCTTCACCTCTTTTATCTTTTATTTACTACTTCACAATAAATCCATAAAAAATAGAAATATAAAAGAAAATTAAACCTA
>SNQJ01S0038299.1:71909-84182 GCA_010110895.2 Picea sitchensis | reverse complement strand
AGTTACATCCCTATAAGAACAAACTTGTTTGTGATTCCCATTAACCTAAGGATATAGAGGTCAATTCTTTTGCACATGTGCTTCAGCAATACATGTTCAGCTCTGTTCTTCAGCATGGAGGGCATTCACAGTTTTTCTTCTTGCCACCACTGTATTCAAACAACATGTTCCACACTTGTTACATACACTCACTTCAAAAGACGCTCTTTCCAACCTTCTCTCAAAATCCACATGGGTCAATCCAACAAACACGCTTACATAGCTCTTGCAGTTTATTATGTCCTTCACTGGAAAGTGTGTACCATCCGCAAAAATTGGGGACAATTTCCTCTCAGCAAGGAGAAAATGATAAGAATTAATGCTATTTCTTAGTGGACTAAGTCCAAAGATATACTCTATTTGTGCTTTTGTACTTTATATTTCACCTGCATAATTGTAAAGGAGATTTGATCAAGGATGATCGCCGACCGTAACAATTCACTTACCATGTACCTTCACCAACTCTTGACCTACCTCCACAATATGTCCAGTTTGACATTTTCCTTTTATATTTACATATACATACATACATATAGTGCACAACATATCCAGTTCGACAATCTCCTTTTGTACTTAATTCTTCTTTCTGGATCATTTTCCAATGATGGTGAAGCTCTGGGAAATATTGTAGTGACCCATCATGATCTTCCAATAGCCCACATTTTGCATCGCAACATACTGAAGATTCAGCAACCTATGGAAACCTACAATCTAATTCGCACTTCTAATTACTAGAACCTGCGACTCACAAAATGAACATCTCTGTCATTAATAGAAGCAGTGATTTTAACCCATGTTCCTGTGAACAACCACAGAACTGCATGATTTTGTTGCAGGCCACAACCGAGTCAATTGGAATGTGAAAGTAAACTATACATACCTCAAACCCATTGTACCAATCACCATTCATATATCAATCTAATTTACTATTCAGTCATATCACATGTGCCTAGAGGCCCCCATCTTATAATTAGGTGTCTAGGAGATAAACCGCCTTTTAATTTAGTAAGAGAGCCAAATTTGCAGAAGTTTATGTAATATAATAATGAAATATAACTGACTAATTCATTTGAAGGTTCCCAATTGATTACAATAGTGCACTCCAAGAAGCATGGAAATGACATTGTGAGACAACCATATTGATCTATTTAAGAACTTCCCATAAGATTTACAAAGACAAAAGCATCACAAATAAGTAGATTGCAATAAGTTACCAAGAATAGAGTAACAAATCATAGAGCAGTGGGTCTGCTAAGGCACACATACCTTGATATATCAGATCATTACAAAGCAATTCTTCTATTCACACACAGGACGAGATGGTCTAAGCCATCATGAAAACATGACATACCAGAGCCATGTCTTCACATTCACAACTTTCATAAGCATAATTTGATTACAAAGTCTAACACCATCTCTCTGAAATTCTATTATTCCATACAAAAAAAGAATGTAACTCCTCTGACTGTAACAGACAATACACTCAACTAGACTTAAGACTGTCCATCCTGACACTACAATGCAGGAAGGAATGCAGAAGAGCAGTTGCCAAGCAACATAGACACTGCATTCTCAATGACCAGCCAAACTGTTTCCTCCTGCACAGAAGAACTGATCTCTTACTCTGGAAAAACACATGGAATAGTTGCTATATTCAAACCAGCTAAAAGAAAGAATGTAAGAAATAGAACAAGACTTCTCAGCAGAAACTAATGGGCATTTTCAGTTCTGGCAGTAACAAAAACCCAAAAACTAAATAGGTAATAACACTCTGCTGATCCTCTGCTCTTACTCCCACAGTTTCAGATGGACAACAAGACTTGCATCTGCAGAAAAGTGTTCACATTTTATAGACGTCAATATGGTGTGGTCTGCAGCATCTAGTTGATCTGACCTCTATAAGTCTCCTTATCTGCATCACCTAAATACCATGTTCACATGCAGGGAGACGGCCAATAATAACAGTGCTTTACCTGTGGTCTTCAATGGGGTAAAAATGATAAAAAAGACTAAAGGTATAGAACTCAGGTGTAAAATAACTAAGCTATAGGCACAATAAAAATGACATCCAAAAATGCAGGGTTTATCTACATTATGGTTGCTGCAACAGATGGGAGGAACTGAAGTTCTTTCATCTGTTTCAAAAATAAATCAGTCAAGCCTTCTAAACTAAGGTTTTCTGCTATTGAATCTCCCCACCATCAGAAGGAGGATGTTCTCTTACTTCCATTACAGTGGAACTCAAAGCATTAAATGAATCTTCGGTTTTCTCAGATTCTGATTCATGTTCTTCTCTTGAGGCACCTTCTGCAGCAGTGGGTGGGATATCTCTATGCATATCCATCACTGGAGGAGAATCTAGTTTAGTTGGTTCAACATTTTCAGTGGACTGCTCAGAGGCTTGTGAAGGACCAACTTGAATTTCCTCATGCTTGTTGGTGAATTTTTCTGCAATATCTTCATTGATTGCTTCTTCAATTTCCTCTTTAGACTCCACCTCAAGAATGGTTGGTTCCTCTAGTCTTTTGAGTGAACTTATGTCTGATGCAGAAGAGCTTGAATCCTCAGATGTTTGTCCTGTTTCTTTCTGCGCAAGGTATTCCTTTTCTGTTGAAGAGCCTTCTGCAACAACAAGTCTGCCTGACTCCTTCGCAACTACATTCTCAATAGCTGATTCAATTTCCTCAATGGACTTGACTTCAAGCATGGTGAATCCATCCTGGTTTTCAGATATACTTGCTTCTTCATGTTTACTGCTCAGTTCCTTCGCAATGACATCCTCAATAGCTGATTCAATTTCCTCAATGGACTTGACTTCAAGCATGGTGAGTCCATCCTGGTTTTCGGATATACTTGCTTCTTCATGTTTACTGCTCAGTTCCTTTGCAATGACATCCTCAATAGCTGATTCAATTTCCTCAATGGCCTTGACTTCAAGCATAGTGAGTCCATCCTGGTTTTTGTATATACTTTCTTCTTCATTTTTACTGCTCAGTTCCTTTGCAATGACATCCTCAATAGCTGATTCATTTTCCTCAATGGACTTGGCTTCAGGCATGGTGTCTCCATCCTGGTTTTCAGATATACTTTCTTCTTCAAGTTTACTGCTCAGTTCCTTCACATTGACACCCTCAATAACTGATTCAATTTCCTCAATGGACTTGACTTCAAGCATGGTCAGTCGATCCTGGTTTTCAGATATACCTGCTTCTTCTTGTTTATTTCCCAATTCCTCCGCAATGACATCCTCAATAGCTGATTCAATTTCTTCCTTTGACTTAACTTCTAGCATGATCAGGCTCTCCTGGTTTTGGGATGTATTTATATTGGATGGTTCTTCATTTTCCCACTGTTTTGGTTCTTCTGTTTCAGAAGCAGCCACTTTTTCAACAGTGGGTAAACTATCTCTATGTATCTCGATCACTGGTTGAAAATCCCGTTCAACTGCTTCAACCATTTCAGCTGATTCCTGATAAGCATCTGGAGAGCCAACTTGCTTACTAGCCAATTCTTCTTGCATAAAATCCCTGCATACTGATTCAGTTTCCTCTGAAGTAAGAAAACTTGGATCTTCAAAGTGCTTTTCAATTTTCTCTTCCTTTGATTCCTGTTCTTCTGTTAAAGCACTTTCTCCTTTGTTTTCCATTTCTAGGCAAGAATCTAAATCAATAACCTCACCTGTCTCAACCAGTTCAGAAACTTTTGGAGACTCAACTTGGACTGCCTCATGCGTAAATGATAATTCCTCTGGAATAACTTTGGACTCAATCTCTTCTGACGCATAAGAGATTGAATCATCAGACATTTCTTCTATTTTCTCCTGATGTTTTTCAGTGGCAACTTCTGCAACAGTAGGCACATTATCTCTTGGCATCTCCACTGTTGGATGAGCATCACGGTCAATTGCAGCAACTTCTTCCATAATTGAATCAAATTCCTCTGATGTGGAAGAACTAGAATCATAAGATGGCTCTTCACTTTTCTCCCCTATGAATTGATGTTCTTCTGTTGAAGCGACTTCTTCAATAGTGGGTACACTTTCTCTCTGCATCTCAATGTCAGGAGGAGATCCTAGTTCAGTTGCTACGGCATTTTCAGTAATATTTTCATAATCTTTAGGAGAAGTGACCTCCATTTCGTCAAGCTTAGTGGTTGGCTCATCCTCAGTAGCTTCTGTTGACATAGACACATTGTCATCTGATGATGAAGAACTTGAATCATAATTTGTCTCTAATTTTTCCTCTGATTTTGATTGCTCTTCTTGTATTGAAGCAACTTCAGCAGTAGTATCTATGCTCTTTTTTTGCATATCTAATTCAAGAGGAGAATCTAAACCAACCACATCGATGGTATCAATAGAGTGTGCTGAATCCTTTGGAGAATCAGCCTTAATTTCTTCATGCATATATGCAGTGCCCTCTTCAATAACATTTCTTGGTGCTGATTCAATTTCCTTAAWARAACTCACTTCAATATTAGTCTTTCCTTCTTGTGGCAATAAATCTGTCTGCGGATGCTCATTTATGTGACTAGTTGAACTCTTAGCTATTAATTCAATAGGATTYTCTTTGCTTACCTCATCAACCTGAATTTTGGGCGTATCCTCGTGTTCTGCTTTGGGTTGAACTTCTAGATGGATATCTCGGCTTGTTGAATCAAGATGTACTTCAAATGGGATATCTTTGCTATCTGATTCWTWCTGGGCTTCAAGTGGGYGATCTACTGAGCYAGCCTGGATTTCAAGTGATTCCTTTGCKAATGCCTCTCCAGAGAAACCAATCTCCAACAAATTCTCCTCATCTATAAATGAAGCTCTCTCTTCCACATAAAAGTCTATAAGGCTCTCCTCCTGAGCTCCTTGAGGATGTCGAACATGGCGGCGAGCAATGACCCTTTCTTCCAGTCGCATTCTCTCCTTCTCTGATAGCCCCAGATCCCTAAGATTTTTCTCATCATCTTCAGTCCATGTGAAGCCAAAATCAGCATGTGAATCATCCTCCTCTTCCTCCTCCTCCTCCTCCTCCTCCTCCTCTTCTTCCTCATGTACATGAGATGGTGCTTCATGCTCATCAGCGAATTCAATTAGRTCTTGAGGAGCCATCTCCCTTGGAGAAAACTCTTCCTTGTTAATTCCCGATGTCTCTCCAACATCACTGTCACTTACAGAATACGTCTTGGACCGCTCAAAGTCTAAGAGTGGATGGAGTTCATCAAACATAGGACCTAGATCGCCCAATGAAGCATCTGGTGACGAACTCTCTGCAGCATCTGAACTAGAACCTGAAGAACTACGATGATGTCCAATCCTTTTCCAAGAGGGTTGAAAGGATAATGAGAAAAAATCCTCCAGGGCCGCCGTGGGGGCATTTTCTTCTTCTTTATCTGAAACCTGAACTTCAGAATGAGCCTTATCAACCTCGCCATCCAAGCCTTTTGATTTTGAAATGACTTCAGAGGAATCAATATCCGCAATTCTTGAACCAGAGACTTCTTCATGGAATTCCTGAGATGAGGAGCTTGGGTGCCCAAGTAGAGGCATTTCTTCTTCGACTTCAATTTCCTTCATCGGTTTCTGGGAAGTTCCCTCAATCACAGTGTCTCTATCACTGAAGTGGACTGATTTCATACGATTCAGCATCGGGGCTTCTTCCTTTTCATCATCAGATTGTATTTCCCGCCCTTCTGAATCTTCCAAGGCTGCTTTTTCTTCAGTTCTCTCTGATATTTCCTCTCCATAAGCCATGTTTTCAGCTTCCTTCTCCACGCTCCTCTCAACGATATGTATGGATTCATAAACGGCTGCTGCTGGTCCTTTGTCCTCAATTTCTGCGACTTCTTCCTCTTCCTTCTTCTGGGAAGGTATGAAATCCACACTTCTACTATCTATATCACCTTTGATTTGATCTTTGCCATCATCCAAGTCCTCCGCATTGTATTGCTCTTCCTCCTCTTCGATCGTTTCAACAACCTCTGTTCTTCTTCCCGGAAGATTCTCTGCATCAATATACCTTCTGGTAGAGAAATCATCAATACCTTCTTCAAATCTTCGCTTCGACACCTTTGTGACAGAAACCTCCGGAACAAAGGAATCAGAATTATCCTCTCTGTTCTCCGATTCTGAAAGATCATCATTGCTCGCTTCCTCAATCTCTTTCTTCTTCTTCTCATCATCATCCTCATGGGATTCACTTGACATTTTTACATCTTCTTCCTCTTCATCTAAATCATCAATCTGAGGTATGTGAGGTTGCCCAAGGCTGAGCAGTGTTCCCAACAACAGGGCAGTAGAGATAAGCACAGGTGAAGAGGATATCAAAAAGAAAAAGAGCCGAGGAGAAACAACATATAATAGCCCAAACCATAAGAGCAGAGATGAGATGAACGGATGTTTGCGAGCAAATCTATAACAAAATACTGAAAATATAACGATGCCGTTCTTGACAAGACGGACTGCTTTCTTCGAATTCAATGCCAAGCAGGCTGCCTTGTTTGAATCCAATGCCAAACGGGCTGTTTTCTTTGAATTCAAAGCCATATTGTCCTCTCGGATCAACTTCTACGATTAACACAGATGTTGAATTTCAATACAACCCTAATCCTGTTAGTTTCACCTTCACCTAAAACTATTTCTACGAGGAATATTGCCCTCTGCAACTTGAAAAACACAGTTGCCTCACTACCATACACAAGAAAATTTGTCCAAATGCTAAGAAACGCCAATAGGCAAAACAAAAACTTACACCGAAACCTCCGATTCTTTGGCTGTACTTCTGTCTGATCCTGGATGCAGCAAAACTAATCCTTCCGCCCAGATATGATTATAAATAATTCTGGATCAATCTCCAATAACAGAGATAACTAAATTCCACAACACCTACTTACAGATATAAGTCTGTCTGTATGTAAGTCTTCAGCAGAGTTTGCATCGAAGGTCAAGAAACTTGCTTTGAATGTGGGCCAAGAGCATCAATGCATTGAGGTGGCTGAGATCATTTACAATTCTACAATATCATCATCCTCAATATAGTACATCACATGGCCATGGCCAACTCTACTAGAAAAATAAAAATTGCAAAAGTTGCCAGAGAAGGAAGACCTTTTAAGCAAGTTAAGGCATCATGCCTGTGGACCCATCATAGCAATTAATTCTCTTACAGCTCAAAAGATTTATAAATTTTAATCCTGTGGGGATATGGAGATTGTGACAATAAGTGTAAACAAGAAGGCTAATTATTCCTCCTCCTGCTGCAATTATGATGTGATTAAATATAAAATTCTTTCGGTCACAGCAACTACCTTTCTTCTCTTTCTGTGTGAAAATCTCGTGGTTGGATTCCGTTGCTTTACTTTACTTTCTGATCCATTCCTTTCGTACCTGGAATTCCACAAGCCCTCACTGAAAAGGGCCCTTGGTGCTGCTGCTGCCTTATTGGCATGACAGGGAGAATGGGAGAAATTTCAAAGTCAGTTAGGTGTGGTCAGCTGGCGGATAAAGGAGGCACTGGAAAAATTATTCTCTGTGGGGCATTAAAAAAATTGGTTCTGAACTCATGCCAAAAAAGACTAGGGTATGAACCAATAATCAGGCGATTATATGGTTTAATTGTTAGGTTGATGTCGATTTTGTTTATAATTTAAATTTTAATAAATAAATATAAATATAAATAAAATTTAATTTATATTAAATAATAATATAAAATGTTTTAAAAATTAAATAAAAATATTCAATATTGATATTAAAAAATCAAATAAAAATATATATTTTTATATATATTATAAAAAATGAATAATTAAAAAAAAAGAAGCATGATATTACTTATTTATAAATTAAAAAAGAAAATGGGAATATAATGTCACATAAGCATTGACTTGTATTTGGGATGTATATTTCGTTAATTCAAAATTCAAAATAAAAATAAAAGGTGATAAAGATGTTTAATCATTATAGTATATTTTGTATTATATTTATATTTAAATAAGATTTGAGTTTTGAATTGGGTTAAATAAAATAATATTTCTAATTTATTTTATATAAATTTTTAAATATAATTTTATTTTTCTAAAATATATTAATAATTTTATTTTTTTTCAAATTTAAAAACAACTGAGTTTTTCAAGGCACAAAAAATTAAATCCCCAAATCCATGGTCGTATTTGCTATAAATATAAATCTGTGTTGTATATCCACTGAAAATTTGGTCGGCAGGGTCGGCAACCGCCTGGTCCCATAAGTAGGGCCCACGTAACCTTGGTAAGTCTTAAGATTAACATATTCCTGAGTTGAGAAAGATTACCATGTAATGAATTTGAGTAGTTGTTTTCTTAGAAAGGTTATTGGTCGGTAAGATTTTGTTGGTTATAAGGAGGTTGATGGTATAGTATTTTCTTTTATTTAGATTAATAATGTTGATAGTTTTAATATATATATATAGAGAGAGAGAGGGGGTTATGTATGGGATGTTATATATTATTTTAATATAATTAAATAATAATAATTAAATTTTAAGATGATAGTCAAGTTAGATATTAAATTGATTTATAAGATCTTTTAGTTTGTAGGACCAGGAATCTAAATTTGACTATTAAAGTTTATGGTGGTATAGGGATCCTATCTCTTCTAAATTGAACTTGTGATCTCTTAGAAGGAAACACATATTCTTAATCATTAGGCCTACCAAGTTCTACTAAATTATATTAAAATTTATTTTAAAAATTTATTTGATTTTATTAAATTTCTAAGTTTTAAAAACCATAAAAAAACTTAAAATCAATATATTATTATTTTTTAATTATTTATATTTTAAAATATATTATATATATGTTATGTATGGAAGAGTTAAAGGCTAAGTCGGGTTTAGGAGATATTAGTCGGGTTTAGGAGATATCATTCAACTCTGGACCATTTTGTTACACTTAGGATCATTGTGGAGGAACACCACAATAATAAAACCAATCTCTTGTGTTTTGTTTCATTGACTTTAGAAAAGTTTTTGACACAATTCTAAGGACAAACCTTTGGGATAGGTTGGGAGAGATACAAGTGCTTGTCAACTTGAAGACTATTACAATAAAGTTTTATGTGAATGTTGTTGCCGAGTATAGGAACACCGAGGACTGGTCAAAATAAATTAACTGCAATATTAGATTCAAGCAAGATTGTCCCTTGTCCCCTTCCCTTTTTGGCATATACATTGACAAGTTAGAAGATTGTTTGGAAGAAGCACATTGTGTCAGCCCAACTCTCACTGGTATAGTTGTCATTTTTCTTCTTTGCGGTGATGATATTGTTGTTATGGCGTGTTGCCGCCTTTATACACACCTCGAGTAATGTGGAAAAAACTTCAATTCATTGGGTGTGTCATTGGGGGAAAGTCTCGAGTCAAGGTGTTGTCACATGATCCTCAACTCCTCCGTCTAGGCCAACTCCTAGCGAAATCAAGGGGGGTAGTCCCTAATAAAATAATCTAAGGCTCAAACTAAATCTAAGCACAATTATTATTCTAGGAGTTTATTATGAAACAAGAGCAAGATACAAGATCTACACTGACAACGTATATGACAACAAATGAAATTGCTTATAATGAAAATATTCAAAGCATGTAAAGTACTTGCATAAAAGATATAACTTGACAATAAATACACATGCTAAAAGGAAATGATGAGCAATATATGGAGATTGTAGATCAGTGCCAAATATATTGTTGCGACATAACCAAATGTTGCTGAAATGTGTTGAGAAATGCTCTTGATAAATTTTAATTTATTAATGAGTTGCTTAAGTTGTTAGATTTATTGTAAAGTGGCTCTCATGTTTGCAAGCCAACTCTTGAGTGTGCAGTGTGTGTACAGAGTGATACAAGAAAACAAATATAATATAGGTGTGGCCTTTCAGAGGCTATCCGTCAAATTGGAATTTGTTGAGAACTTGTCGAAGCACAAATGATTTCACCAACAAGTTCAATAGAGATGTCGGATGTCCAACACAGGGATAACCCACATCTCAAAGTTCCTGTTTGACTTCACACATAATCTCTATGTGGTTTCCAATCAAAGCAATAACAACTTAAAGATTTCCCTAATTAAACTACTCCACACTGACCAACCCTGGTTCTAATGACTTCCTCAGGTCGAGCTAGGCTCACAAGGGTTCAGAGCATACACTGGGGAGTTGAGGGGAAATATTTACTTTCCAAAATTGAAATGATAGAAAATAAATGTTGCATTTGAAATCTAATCTAAAAATAAAATAAATTTAATCTAAACTAAACTAATCTATGAAATTGAAAGTAACTAATATTATGCAATGTTCTGGCTTAATTGTTAAAGTTTGTTTTAGCTTCTTAGATAAAAATTTGAAAGTATGAGAAACTTGAAGCATAAATTAACAATCACGTCACAAGACACCAATCCCCCAAGGGGAATGAAAATTGGGTTATGTATAGCCCAATGATTTTATTACTTCTGCTACACTTTTTTCTTTGGGTATGACTTGTGATCATTCATTAGGGGGATCACAAGTCTTTACAAGGTTTCCAGATGAGCTTATTGAAGAAGGGGTACTTTTGGATGTCCCGAATGCTCCAAATCTTTAAAAAATTGGGCAGAGTTTCTCCTTATCTATTCGTAATCCTGCTAAAAAAACACAAGTTAGTTAAGGCAAAAGATGCCTGAAAAGTTATTGGAAGACCTTGCAAAAAAGGTGTTAGTTGATGTACAAAGGTTGCAAAAATATTCTAAGTAAAAAATATACTAAACCGGCGATTAAAATCTGACAAAATAAGAAATAAAGCCCCTTTCTCAATGATATTACTTGTTGTTATAAAACAACAAACAACATTAAAGAGATGCCTAGATATAGCTTTAGAACACTTAAGAAATGAAAAACTACCTTTAGCTTTAAGATTTGCCTTTTAAAAATAAGCTAAAGCTAGATCTTAATGAGATGATAAAGCTTTTAAAGCTAAAGTAGATCTAACTTTTCTTATGCATGCAAACTTAGATTTAAAAAATTTAAAAAAGAAAAGTCATATCTAAAGATTTGCATGCAACCAAAGTAACCAAGAGAAAAAAGAGATTTTGAAAGGTTGAGGGAGAGAAAGAAAAAGTCTTTCTTCAATAATCGAATCCTTGGGCTATGGAGTCTTTTGGTGAATGATAGATGGACTATTGTTCATCTATGTCTTGGAACAAGTGATGAATGTGATCCAATCAACCACTTCTCCAAGCTTTGACAATCTGTAAAAAAGGTGTGTTCTACTTTGCAAACACTATGTTAGAAGAAGGTACTTCCTACACAAGAAAACTCAAATAAGCATATGAGTTCATATGAAAAGTATGCATGTTTAAAATCTTAATATGTAGGAAAATAGTAAAATCTAAGAGCAAACTGGCTATTTAGATCTTACCCTCCCGTGTGACAATACACCTTTAAAGGCCTTAGAAAGAGTAGATATGTAAAATATAAACCAATACAAGTTACCTCAAAGCATAATAGAACATTCAAGCATCCACACACGTAGCACCATACACCATTTGACCTCCAAAGTCTTCTTTATTTATTCTTGAAAGAGTGTACAAATAGCATTACAATAACCTAGTTCTTTCTCCAATCTCCAACTAGTATACAATGGAGAGGTCGACTTTCTTATATAGCATGAGAGAGTGATGTTTCCCAAGAAAGAGGGTCAGTTATCTCCAAGGAAAAGCGCGATGTTTCCCCATCACAAGGGTGAGTCATCTTAAGCATGAAAGAGTGATGTTTCTAAAGCATGGGAGAGTTGTTTCCTTCCCCAAACGTGAAATGAAACATTTCCCATCTAGAAGGGCGACTCAACTCAAAGATGAGGAAGATGTTTCCAAAGAGAAAATGTGTGACCAAATAAGAAAGTGTGCCTTTCCTTCTTGGATGTCCAACTCATGACAACTCTCTTCCAATTAAGTCGTTTTCCACTTGAGACAACTTTCCAGCACTTGAGTAGACTATAGAGATAAGGAAAACATGTCCCATACATGTTTCCTGGATTTAAGGATGGTTGATTGTTCCCTTTATTTGTCTTTTACGATCCTTTTTGTGAGTCAAATTAATTTTAAGTCATTAAAAATCACTAATTTCACTCACAAAGTGGATACTCAGGTAAAGTTGGTATTTTGGGTGTAAAAACGAATACCCCCAAGGCATATAATGCCTCCTAGTACCACTTTTTTAACTTATGACTTATTTACAATTAAAATATC
>SNQJ01S0038299.1:32817-55330 GCA_010110895.2 Picea sitchensis | reverse complement strand
GATGTTGCACTGCCTCTTGCAACCACACAAACAAATTCTTCCCATGTTCAGTCCGAGGCCGACAAATCCCCCAGATTCATTGAGTGGATTCAACACATCTGCCAATAGGTGCATGAGATTTTGCAGAAAGCCAATGCTAAGTACAAGTAGAGCCATGATCAACACCAAGTACCACACAAGTTTCAGGTGGGAGACAATGTATGGTTACATTTGTAGAAAGAACGCCTTATAGGGCCCCATCGGAAGCTCCGTCCACTTCACTATGGGCCTTACATTATCACCAAGGTTGTGGGAGAAAAGGTATGGTTACATTTGTAGAAAGAATGCCTTACAGGGCCCCATCGGAAGCTCCACCCACTTCACTATGGGCCTTACACTATCACCAAGGTTGTCGGAGACAATGCTTTTGAGCTCAACACTCCCCCCTTCCTTGGCTTGCACCCAGTGTTCATTGTGGACCTCCTCCGACCATATTTTCCACCATTATTAGACACCTCAGAGATCACAAAACAATTGACACCAACAGAGCTCAACCAGAACTGAATGGAACAAGAATCCACTGATCATATAGTGGACACATAGGTCAAGGGCACTCGCCAGTAGAGGATCCAATTTTATCGGGTTGTCAAGGCAGGGCAACTCTTGCACCAAGGAAAATGGCTCACTCAGGGACAAATTCAACATAAATTTCCTCACCTGATGGGGGACCTCAACGCAATGGAGACCATTACTTCCTAACGGGGGAGGACTGATCCAGGTGGATATTGGTGGCCACCCACCTATTCCAACTGGCTCCTTTTGACAGTTTTAGTTCAACACGTTCTTCTGTAATTATTTGTAATTGTGGGTTCTACACTTTCGAGGATGTCTGAATCCTTACACATCTACCACATGGATATTGGTGGCTGCCCACCTAATCCAACTGGATTGTTTTGGAAGTTTTCATGTCAACACATCTTTCTGTATTTCCAGGGTCATTTTGGGGCCCTAAACAATGTTTTTTTGGTTTGCCATAGTCAAACTGTAGACAGAGTCAGACTTTGACAACATAATGTGTATTTCTCGAAAAGACTTTTCCAACGGGCTATCACGTGCCTAAAATGGAGGTCGTATGCAAAAGTTACGAACCTGGGAAGTTGAGGTACCAACTTACCCATCGAGGCCCACCTAAATTTTGGTGTTTCATCTCCTAGGGTTAGATTTTTGGATGTCTAGGGTTTTGGAATTCATGAGTAATGTTAAAAAGGCATATGGAACCTCATTGTAATCATTATTCTCAGACAGATGCATGTAGCAGCCATATATCTTCTCAGAGATAGCTACCACCATTCGAGCAAGTTGTTTTCAGTTCTGCAGTTTTACAGTTTCAACCTATTTTATTTATTCAATAGAAGTTTTTGTTCACTGGATATATGTTGTTGTTCTCTGTATATCTGTGTTATTGTATTCAATCTTTTATTCATTTCATTCTGCTCATAAATTTGGATCAATGGTATCAGAGCAGTCTACTCTTCATTTGTTTTTTTTCTCGTGCATGTCCCTGACAAGATCCAGGTACAAGAAGTTGGGACTCAAACCAATTGATCCTTTGTAAGATCAGTCGCACCGAGCCCGAAAAAAACCCATGGGGGATGAGAAGAAAGATGATGTAGAAATATATCCTTTTAAAATTTTGCTCGAGGAAGCCCTTGCACAACAAATGAATGAAATGATGGGCAACTTTGCACAGATCCTTCGACGACTTCCCACATGAGACACATCTTCATCAAGCGGCCATGCAATCTTCTTCATGTTACAAGTAAATTTTGGTATCCCATTATTTGAAGGACTGATAGATGCAGATGTTGTATATAAATGGCTAAATCTGCTCGAAGGATACTTTTCGGTCCACAATTTTTTCGACAGGGAAAATATTACTTTTGAACTCCTCAAGGTCATCCCCCATGTTAAGGATTGGTGGGATACTTACTCTCAGCAAAGGGCCATGGAGGAATTTGAAATATTTTCGGTCGCCCCCACAAGGGATTCATTCAGGGATGCCATTAAATAACAATACTACCCTGTTGGAAGCTACGAGGACCAGTACACAAGATGGACCACGTTGCGTAAGGAAAGGGACCAGACAGTACCATATTTCACCAATATTTTCCATACCTTGCACACCAAATTGGGAATCAAAGACTCTGAATGAAATATGGTGCTCAAATACTGCGACTATCTGCATAGATACATTCAAATAGAAATGGAGTTTCTAGACTTCACAACATTAGGTGTTACTTATAGATATGTTGTCAAGATTGAGCAAAAATTTAAGCAGAAGAGGCGAGATTTTGGATATGCAAACGCCTCACAGCCAAAGTAGGGAAAAGGTGACCCCAACCCAAAAAACAAGGGACAGAGAAAATATGGCCACTCTCAGGACAACTGGTCCAATCTGTAACATAAGAAGGGTAATGAGAAGTCGAAGAAGGACATAGGAAAGTGGTGTGACTACCATAAAATCCCTTGGCACAACACCGAAGAATGTCGCTCCAAGTAGTCACTGGTGGCCGAGTTGAAAGCTTCTGATTCAGAGGTAGATTCTGAATCTGAATCAAATCCAGAAGGAGGGAAACATATTGTCGATGCTGAATCCAACGCCACTGTCGCAACCACCAAAGTCCAACAAAGTGAACCAAAAGAACCAGAGGGAGAGGAACACCTCTTTCACTCACATATGTGGGTAAAGGTGGCTCTGCTTCATTTCATTGTCAATAGCGACGGTTAGAAGAACCTGATCTCAACAGAGGTAATCAAGCGAATGGCCCTACAGATGACACCGCACCCACAACCCTACACCATCGGTTGGATTCACCAAGGAAGAGATCCTTGCGTAAACCAACAATGTCGTCTTCCCTACGACATCAAGCCCTTGGAAGATGATGTATTGTTTTATATTGCTTCCCTTGAAGTTTGTGATGTTCTTTTAGGACAACCATATTTGTGGAAGTGACATGTTGCGTATGAGTCTAGACCCCTCAATGTTATTATTACATTGGGTAGACAATTGTACAGGATACCAGACGTAGCGTCGCCTACCTCTATTTGTTTAATCTCTGCTAAGCAATGCATTAAGGTCATTTCACAGACTGGGAAGTTTGTCTTATTTGTGATCCGTTCTCACATCAAGTAGAAGGTCGTTTCCAAATCCATGGCCTCTACACAGAGCCCCTCTTTGCAGCAGAAGCAAGTGGACAGGATCGTGGAAGAGTACAGAGACATCTTCTCCTCACCCACTGGGGTACCAATGCACTTCCAAGTCAAGCATCCAATTGATCTAACCCCCAGTGCACATGTGCCTAATGGACCAGTATATCATCGCTCATTGATGCAAAATTATGAAATCAAGTGGGAGATCCAAGAGCTTCTTCAAAAGGGGCACATCAGAACCAACTCTTCCCTTGCTGAAGCCCGATTGTACTGGTGCTAAAGAAATACGAGACCTGGCGGCTCTGCATTGATTACAAAGCATTAAAAAAATTCACAGTCAGGAACTGGTACCCAATTCCCCGAATTTATGACCTTCTTGACCAACTCAAGGGGGGAAAATTTCTTCAGCAAGATTGACCTAAAGTCTAGCTACCACCAAGTTCCCATCAAACCGACTGATGTATGGAAGATAACTTTCAAATATAAAGAAGGTGTCTTTGAATGGTTGGTCCTACCTTTTAGCTTAACAAATGCACCAACCACTTTCATGAGGTTGATGGATGATGTATTAAGACCCTTCACCAACTCTTTTGTGGTGGTATATTTGGATGACATCCTCATCTTCAATAGAACTTGGGAGGAGCACATGCAACATATTCAATAGGTTTTGAGCACTCTGCGACAATGCAAGCTCTATGTCAACTTGGAAAAATGCTCCTTTGGCATGAACACGGTCCAATACTTGGGCTACATTGTTGATGAGCATGGGCTACATGTGGATCCAACTAAGATCCAAGTCATCCGTGACTGGCTAGCCCTGACCACACTAATTGAGCTTCAGAGCTTCTTGGGACTTTCCAACTTTTACTGACAGTTCGTGTTGCGATTCTCCCATATTGCATGGGCCCTGAGCCAAGTGACCAAGGKAGTTGGCAGGGAAATTTTTTCATGGGGGAAGGCACAAAAATGAGCATTTGATGATCTGAAGCATCGCTTGTGMTCAACTCTAGTACTCTCCTTACCCGATCTGCARCAACCATTCGATATTGAGACAGATGCATCTGACTATGTTGTAGGCGCAATTCTCACTCAACACGGGGCTAGGTGTGATTGACTAGCCCTGGCCACACTAACCGAGCTTCARAGTTTCTTGGGAATTTCCAACTTCTACTGACAGTTCGTGTTGCGATTCTCCCATATTGCATGGGSSTTGAGCCAAGTGACCAAGGGAGTTGGCAGGGAAAATTTTTCATGGGGGAAGGCACAAAAACAAGCATTTGATGATCTGAAGCATTACTTGTGCTCAGCTCCAGTACTCTCCTTACCCAATATACAACAACCATTCGATATTGAGACAAATGCATCTGACTATGATGTAGGCGTAGTTCTCACTCAACACAATCATCCAGTAACATGCCATAGTGAGACACTCTGAGATACTGTCCAGAAATATCCCACCTATGACAAGGAAATGTATTCCATTGTGCAAGCCTGATGTCAATGGAACCATTACATTATGGGAAAGGAGATAATCATCCACACTGATCACAAGCCTCTGCAGTTCATACAAACATATGCGAAGTTGCAGAACAACGACCATTAGAAATGGTTCACCTACCTACAACAGTTCCATCTCAACATCAAGTATAAAACATGGAGAACAAATCGTGTCGTTGACTGCCTTAGTTGACCTCTGTGGCTGCACTCATCACTGTGCTCCATTCCCATAGGCATGAGGCATCTGAGTGGCCCCAACTTTATCAACAAGATTCATACTTCGCCTCCACCTATCAACTCTTGGGTACATGCCCGAATGTCATCGATTTTCACATTCAAGACAGACTGTTATGCCATATGGGCCATCTCTGTGTTCCTGTAATCGAGCATGCAAAGATAATTTGGAAATCCCATTACAGTAATATGGCATGACATTTTGGCATGGAGAAAACATTTTATTGGCCAAAACTTCGACAGGACGTTGACAAGTATATCAAATATTGCACTGCTTGTGCCATTTCCAATCCAACCAACAAGAAGTAAGGCTTATACACCTGTATTTCTATTACAACGACAGATACTTCCAAGCTCTTCTTCAAATGAGTGTGGGTCCATTTTGGGATACCATAGACCATCATCTCTGACCGGGACAATAGGTTCCTCAACACAGTTTGGTCGAGCCTTTGGTCACTGTTGGACACCAAGCTCACTAAATTCACTACTTTCCACCTCGAAACCGATGACCAAACAAAGGTCATCAATTGGACGATTGTGCACATCCTGTGCATGTACAACTCTAAGCATCCACATACATGGGATGCAAGTCTCCCCTATGTTCAACACAGTTACAACAAGGCTCTTCATAGCTCCAACAACCATAGCCCATTTCAGGTAGGGTTGGGATTCCAACCCTTGGGTCCCATTGATGTTGCACTACCTCTTGCAACCACCTAGACAGACTCTTCCCATGTTTAGTTCGAAACCGACAAAGCCACCAGATTCATTGAGCGGATTCAACATATCCACCAACAAGTCCATGAGATTTTGTAGAAAGCCAATTCTAAGTACAAGCAACGCCATGATCAACACAGGGTACCACACCAGTTTCAGATGGGAGATAAGGTCTGGTTACATTTGCAGAAAGAGCATCTTATAGGGCCCCATCGAAAAATCTACCCACTTCACTATGGGCCTTACACTATCACCAAGGCTATGCGTAGCAATGATTTTTAGCTCAACACTCCACCCTTCCTTGGATTGCACCCAATGTTCAATGTGGAACTCCTTCGGCCATATTTTCCACCATTATTGGACACCTAATAGATCACACAACAACTGACACCAACAAAGCTCAACCCTCACTACATGGAACATGCATCCACTGATCAGATAGTGGACACACAGGTCAAGACCACTTGCTAACAGAGGATTCAACTTTGTTGGGTTGTCAAGGCAGGAAAACTCATACACCAAGGCAAGTGGCTCACCCTGGACCAAATTCAACAGATGTTTCCTCACCTGATGGGGGAACTCAACACAATGGAGACCATTGCTTCCTAAGGGGGGAGGAATGATCTAGGTGGATATTGGTGGCCACCCACCTATTCTAACTGGATCCTCTCTATAGTTTTTAGTTCAACACGTTCATATTTACTTCTTTGTAATTGTGGATTCTACACTTTCAGAACTGTCTAAAACCCTACAGATATTCTAGGTGGAGACTGGTGGCCTCTCACCTAATCCAACTGGCTTATTTTGGATGTTTTCATGTCAACACATCTTTCTGTACTTCAAGGGTTGTTTTGGAGCCCTAAACAATGCTTTTTTTGCTTGCCACATTCGAACTGTAGACGGAGTCAAATTTTCACGACGCAATGTGTATTTCTCGAAAAGACCTTTCCAATGGGCTATCATGCGCCTAAAATGGAGGTTGTATGCAAAAGTTACGTACCTGAGAAGTTGAGGTACCAACTTACCCATCGGGGCCCACATGAATTTTGGAGTTTCACCTCCTAGGGTTAGGTTTTTGGATGTCTATGGTTTTTTCATTCATGGGTAATGTTAAAAAAGGCCTCTGGAGGCTCATTGTACTCATTCTGCTAAGACAGATGCGTGTAGCAGCCACATCTCTTCTCAGAGATAACTACCACCATTCAAGCAAGTTGTTTCAGTTCTGTAATTTTACAGTTTCAACCTATTTCATTTATTCAATAGAAGATATTGTTCACTGGATATCTATGTTTTTCTCCACTTCTCTGTGCTTATTGTATTCATTATGTTAATCAATTCGTTCCACTCCTTAATCCAAATCACACATTTTGGTCAAGTCTCTAGTCATTGTTGGACACCAAGATCACTAAATCCACTACCTTCCATCCTCAAACCGATGGCCAAACAGAGGATATCAATCATATGATTGTGCACATCCTGCACATGCATAACTCTAATCATCCATGTACATGGGATGAGATTCTTCCCTATGTTCAACACAGCTACAACTAGACTCTCCATAGCTCCACCGGCCATAGCCCCTTTTAGGTGGGGTTGGGATTCCAAACCTCGGGTCCCATTGATGTTGCACTACCTCTTGCAACCACACAAACATATTCTTCCCATGTTCAGTCCAGGGCTGAAAAAGATACCAGATTCATTGAGCGGATTCAATACATCCGTCAACAGGTCCATGAGGTTTTGCAGAAATCCAATGCTAAGTACAAGCAGTGCCATGATCAACACTGGGTATCGCACAAGTTTTAGATGGGAGACAAGGTTACATGGTTACATTTGTAGAAAGAATGCCTTACATGGCCCCATCAAAAGTTCCGTCCACTTCACTATGGGCATGGCACTATCACCAAGGCTATGGGAGATAATGATTTTGAGCTCAACAATCCCCCCTTCCTTGGCCTGCACCTAGTGTTCAATGTGGACCTCCTCCGATCATATTTTCCACCATTATTGGACACCTCAGAGATCATAGAACAATTGACACCAACAGAGCTCAACCCTGACTGCATGAAACATGCATCCACTAATCATATAGTGGACACATAGGTCAAGGGAACTCGTCAGCAAAGGATCTAGCTTTATTAGGTTGTCAAGGAAGGGCATCTCCTACACCAAGGCAAGTGGCTCACCTGGGGCCAAATTCAACAAAAGTTTACTCACCTGATGAGGGAACTCAACGCAATGGATACCATTGCTTCCTAAGGGGGGAGGACTTATCCAGGTGGATATTGGTGGCCACCCACCTATTCCAACTGGCTCCTCTTGACAATTTTTAGTTCAACACGTTCTTCTGTAAGTACTTCTTTGTAATTGTGGGTTCTACACTTTCTGGGATGTCTGAATCCATACACATCTTCGAGGTGGAGACTGGTATCCTCCCACCCAATCCAACTAGTTTATTTTGGATGTTTTCATGTCAACACATCTTTCTGTACTTCCATGGCCGTTTTGGGCCCTTAAACAATGTTTTTTTGGCTTGCCACAGTCAAATTGTAGACATATGCATATTTTGATAATGTAATGCGTATTTCTCGAAAAGACCTTTCCAACAGGCTATCACAGGCCTAAAATGGAGGTCGTATGCAAAAGTTACGACTGGGAAGTTGAGTTATCAACTTACCCATCGGGGCCCACATAACTTTTGGTGTTTCATCTACTAGGGTTAGGTTTTTGGATGTCTAGGGTTTTGGAATTCATGAGTAATGTTAAAAATTCCCTTGGAGCCTCATTGTATCATTCTGCTCAGATGGATGCGCGTAGCAACCACATTTCTTCTCAGAGATAGCTACCACCATTCTAGCAAGTTGTTTTCAGTTTTGCAGTTTTACAGTTTCAACCTATTTTATTTATTCAATAGAAGTTATTGATCATTGGATATTTGTTTTTGTTCTCTGTATCTTTGTTTTATTGTATTCAGTTTGTTATTCATTTAGTTCTGCTCATAAATCCATATCATAGATAATATTGGAATAAAATCTTATCTACCTCTGCAAATTTATTTCTATGTTTTTCAATAGTTTTACTAGAGGTTACTGGCTAAGTTAATTGAAAACATTTTGTATATGTTAATGTTAAGGGCCATAGGCCAACACACACTCTACTTCATTTTCACACTCTATTTCATTTATAAAGGCCATAGGTCTATTAGGATGCATACAATTCTATTTTTGTGCTAGAAAATATATAATCCTATAGCTTGCTTCTGTTAAAGCAAAGGCTCCAGATTTAGATCCCTCAATTGAAACCTTTTTCCTTGTATATAAATATTTTTTCATTTGTGATACAAAAGAATTCCTACAATTATTAAAAAAGAAAAGAAAAGAAAAGTTAAATGTAAAATTAACAATCAACATTCACACACAAGGAGGAACACAATAAAATGAAAAAAAGGTCAAGAAGCCAATTACTATGATTCACATCAATGGTACCTATATAGTACATTGGCATAACCACATGAGCATAAACACTAACCTTAATGATGATACCACATCAAGTAATTAGGGTAATTAATACTCCTAAAACACATAACACACACTTAGGATAAATACTATATCCTATAATATGAGAATATAAAGGTGATCAAGACTTATTGATTGCTAGAGGGAGACAAAGGCTAACAATCAACCCCTCAGTCATAAGTCTATAAAATTGTACTAGTCAAGAAATAAGTAGTAGTTCCAAAACTTGTATCTCCAAGTCTTCAACATAGTATTGATGGTTTGAAACCTTATGACTCTCAATGAAGCTTCACCTAAAAAATCACCAAAATTAGATATTGGATACCAATTCTAGAAATTTCATTGTGTAACAATTGGGATAGATAATTTATTTGTGTGCACTGATGTGAACCCAAAATCGATGAGAGAAAACCATGATGAAATTGAATTGGTTGTAAGTCCTACATATCCCAAAAACCTACAAATTTCTGACATTCCATATGTTAAGTGAAAGTGTAGATGAATCATCTATCCTCTACTAGGTCCAAAAACCATTTCTATAAAGTATAAATAAAATCTAAGTGTACACAATGTCCACAAAATTACTTTCAGAAAATGTCACATAAAAAAACTGTCAATAATCTAGTTGATAAAAAAATGTCACATAAAAAAACTGTCAATAATCTAGTTGACAAAAAAATGTCACTCAACCTCACAATCTTATATCTTGTAACAAAAACCATGTGTATAAAAACCTAGGAATGAGTCAACAAGGAGTGAATTATAAACCTAGTAGAAAACTATTGAGAAGTAAACTAGGGTAGGTGACTGGTGGTACTACCTCAAATCATAAAACAAATTTGTTGATAAAATATTTCAAACAACCATGCAAGTCAAAGATCTACAATAAATAATTGAATCCTTAAATTCCAAAATGGAAATCATCCACCAAATTTAAAACGTGCCAAAAAATTATGGCAACATCGTCAATATCATTAAAATCCTTATTATTCCAATTGTTGAGCTATCTTGATGAATATACTTTGAAGGTCAAATGACCAATTGAGAAAAATTATGTGAGTGATCGATGTTGAAAGGATTGAATCCTCAATTTATCATCATGAATTAAGTGCAATCCTCAAAATATTGATACAACTTTGAAACTCAAAGTATAACAACCTACATCTGCCCCCCTTTCAGATGAGAGGTTAGAACTCTTGGGACATGTGCATTAGTATCATCAATGTATCCCCTTAGAAATGGAAAAAAGGAAATCATAATGTCTTCAAGTGGAGTTTGAAGCCTTGATCTTCAAATTAAAAGACCTCCATAAGAGGGCCATCATCATGCCTATCATCATTTGTTGAAAAAGTTGGCTAAAATACTGATATCCATATGCTAATGAAATTTCTATTACTAAACATATCTATACCTATGTATGAACTTGACAATGAGATCTCTCCAAGATCTTGACTTTTGAATTCAATCGCCAAGAACTTAACTATCCAAAATGTACATGTTTCCTATGAGCCTTCTTTCATTTTCAACACCTTTTTGAAAAGTGGTTTGTTTTCTTACAATCACTACATGAGTTAAGAACAAAATAGTATGACTCTTTGTGGCCAAATTGATGACAACATTGGAATTTTTTAGTCATTGCACCAAATTTTTCATCATAATCCTTAAATTTACCATCAATTTCATGATGAACATCCTCCAACTCATCCTTATAGTCGTTCTTAATTTCTTCATCCTTAGTTTCTTCTTGAACCTTGTCCTCAACTACATGATTTGTTGAAGTAACCACCAAATTGTTAGTAACAAAGACATTAGTCACAATCTAGACATGTTTTGAGTAATTAGGAATATTAAAGAAATCAAAGTCATTCTTTTCATACTCTAAGCCATGTTTTTTCCTCTTTATCTTCAAATCTTCCTAAGGTTTTACCAATTTTCTTGGAAATGTAACTTATATAGGTGGTTGGAAATCCCTCTCCTTGTTTTCATCATTCAATTGTTCCTTCAATGATGCACTAAGTTCATTTTCATTAGATGAATATTCTTCCAACTCACAATCATCAATATTATACTCTCGCTCCTTGGCGTCTTCATCCAATTCATCTATTTTTTCCTTACTTATTGCCTTCGTCCAAAATGGATCATAATATAAATATTTTTTTATCCATTTTGGTACTTTCTAGGAGGAAATTTTGGAGCTATTGGCTTCTGGACCCATTTTAGGGGTAGGTCCTTCTTTGGTGATTTGGGGTCCAAAAAGTTTTAGATCTTGTTTGAGGCATTAAATGGCCATTTTTGGGGTTGAAAATTTGTGAATTTTTTTTCCAACCTCTCAACATTGTTCTACACACTGAGATCCTTCCAATGGAATAAATATCACCTCAGTCAAAGTTTGTATGAAAAATTTATGCTTCCCGCAAGTTGACCTATCTTATTGACCACCATGGTATTGAGTGGATTCCACATCAACTTCCATTACTCACACATGTGGATCTAGTCACTTTTAGACTTCAATAATATTCTTGAGGGTCCAAAACCATAACACTAATTGGGAGTTGAGGCATGCAAAAAACCCAAACCCTAACCCTAGAAGACTATCAAGCCATGTTAAATACTAGGCCACTAAGATATGAAGGGGTTCCAATCTTATTGTATTGAGTATTGTTCCATGGTAGGGTGGAGCATAGCGAGTGAGATATTGAAGCATAACATATGAAGTAGAATATTTTGTACATCCACACATGCCACAATGTCGATGGAAACTTAATAGTGAGTGCACTTTCTTTGTATTTGCATTTCATAACTAAGAAGAAAAAATCAAGGCATAGGCCTCACCTTCTAAATGGGTTTTCCCCATATTAGGTTTCCATGAGGTACATATTTTATTCATTGTGTGGATGGTGTGTGATTTTATTAGCTTATTTCATTTAAATTTCAACTTATATTAGTATTTTGTGCGTAAAGATAGTAATAGTAAATTTTGAAATCTAAAGTAAAACACTACATAATAAAATATTGTAAGATCATTTGTGATGAACTGTTCGAATGAATATCCATGACAATTTACAGATCATATTGGTACCAGAGCTAGGTTTATTTGATTTTTTTGGGAAGTTGCAGGATCCAGGAATTGATGTAATAAATAAGTCTTAAAACCCTAGCCATGGCATATGAGTATGGTAATAATCCACATGATGAGTTAGAGGGGAAATTTTCAAAGATGCATGCACAAGTCGTTGACATCTGCAGAAACATATTCCTTCTCATGGAAGATATAGAGAACAAGTTTGGGCCTTTCGAGGAGTTTGGTGGCTCTAAATTAGAAGTTATCTCAAATGGGAAAAAATCTAGAGATAATGAAGACCCAGAAAATAAGTTGAAAAAGAGTAGAAAGAAAGACCAAGTTCCAGTGCCATAATTTCTTATCAATCTTTGTTTAAAGTGGAAGTGAAAATGAACATCAAACCCTATCAAAGTGAGACCAATGCTGCTAAGTTGAATCAATGGTTGCAATAGTTAGAAGTTCATTTCAATGTTCATAACATAGGAGAAAAGAAAAATATTTTATTTTCCTAAATAAAGTTAGAGGACCATGTCAAACTTGGTGGGAAAGTCACATGGAGACACTTAGGCTTGAGGGTGATTCCCTTAATAACTAAGTGGGAGGTTTTTAAAACCCCCAATAAGTCCCAATTCTACCCTATTTGTTACAAATATAATCAACATTACCTCTAGCAGAAGCAAGGGAAGCATGTGCAAGAGTACATCACTGAGTTTAGAAAACAAGCCATTATGTTGGGCATATCCGACAAGAACCTGAATGTCCTCTTCAAGTTTATGGTAGGTCTACACAATTATTTAGAGAAGCAAGTGATGCTCTTTAAGCCCATGACAATTGATGATTCCGATGACGCTTATGTGCAAGCACATTGTCTAGAGAATATGGGAAAAAATAAATGACAACGAAGTGGTTCCAAGCAGAAAGACCACTAAGATTATTCTAAGGAGGGAAAGAAGAAGTGGAAAGGAAATGATAAGAAGACAACAACTATAACACATCAATGCAAGGATATAAACAACCACTATAATCATTGCAATATTAATTGTCACACCAAAGATAAGTGTTGGAAGATGCATCCATATTTGAATCCAAGGAATTGTGAGAAGGATGTCGAGAACAAGATAATGCCAGTTGTGGATTTAGGATACCCAATAGAGAGAAGATCATATGTAGATGAAAATATCACTTGCACTATAATGTAAAAATAGGTGAATCTAGGTAGCCTCCATCCCAAGGAAGAGAAGGAGATGACTAAATTCTTCCATATTCATATGAAAGTCAATAAGACAAAGGTGGATTCCCTATTTAATTATAGTTCATAGGCCAACCTCATAACAAAATATTTGGTTATAAATATTGGATTGGAAGTTCATGACCATCCTCACCCATATCCATTGGGATGGGAAAATAAGGATGTAGATCTTATATCCACTAAGTAGTGTAAGATCAAATTTTCTATAAGTGTTGTTGGGATTAAATGGAGACCTGGGTTCTCATGGAATACCAAGAAAGGATTTGTTGTATTCTACAAGCATTGTCATTTTCAATCTTCCCAAAGGAAATGAGGTCTCACTTGAAGTGTAGACACGAGTGTTAAAGATATATGGAGATACAATGAGACTTCCAAAACTCCACATACATAATTATACTAACATCATTCATTAGATACATGCAGAATGAAACATTAAGCATTGGAATTGGGAAACAAACCATTATCATAGATTAGATATGTAATATTCTAGATTCATGAGCAGATAAGGAAATAACACAACTCCATTCAACATTCGAAAGAGACACATTATGAAAATTTGTAAAAGGGGCCCAAATACTTCTTCATTCATACATTCTACCAAGATTACAATAGAGTTCCATAACAACATAAGAACCATATTCTATTCTCATAAATATTAGAGTGTCAATCACTAACTTACCCTTACACTCAACCAATGATCAACTAACCATTAGATAGCTAGATATCAATTAGTTATCCCTTATGATCTCTCTCTTTAACCCCTTTAACTTAGCCCCCGAATGATCTAAAAATCCTTGGATGCTAATATACTCTTAAAAATCACATGTTAACCTCTAACATGATTCATAATATTTCTTGATCGTCTTTGACAAATTTGCATAATACATGTGAACATTTTACTTATCCAAAACCTCATGAAATGATGAATAATTTATAGAATAATGTGAGATAACACAACATAAAATAAAAGAACTAATAAGACAATATTTGATGACGGAGTTCACCTCTCCTAGGCTACATCTTTGATTCCCCTTCAATAGTGAGATTGCTTTTCATTAATCTCAAATGTAAAAAATTACAATGAAAATGGACTTACAAAGCCAATCTTGAAGTCACTCTTCAATTATCCTGCTCAAACCCAATAACATAAGTTACTATTGGATTCCTCTTGAAATTCTAAGAAAAATGAGTATAAAATCGACTATATTCTAAACTGGCTCAAAATAACTCCCCTCTTCATGCAAAACAATGTGCTTAAATACTCATACAAGGAAATATGAACTAATATCTTCATAGATATCATATTAGCACAAAATAAACATCACCATCATGATCCTCTTGAAAAACCAAGATAAACGAGTATAAACAGGACTATGTTTGGACATGGTTCTCAATGGCACACAAAACAATTCAACACCATAACTAGGCATTTATTGGCACACAAATCGAGGCAATTCGTATTGTACCCTGCACATAAATCTATGCACTCTCGATGTCCCACCTCAAAATCCATTCCTATTATAAATAGGGTGCAGACCCAACCGTGATCCAAACCTCATGCTAACATCGATATCAACTTAAATACATTTTCGTTGGAAGTCCCGTAACAAAAGGCGCCTTGGGCGCACTGGTTAGAGTGGTTGTACATGTGGGAGGAGGTCACAGGTTCAAGTCTATGGACCTCTCTCCCTTTGGTGCATGATTTTTAAACTTTAATACATATATAGTATGGTTTGTTATATTTCAGTGGCATATAGTTGTTATCCCCTTGCGAACTTAGGGTATGGTTACATCATACTCCATATATACCATGGGTCGAGGCTTATCCCTTGGCCCTTTTCCCGTCGATTATACCTTTAACCAATTCAAATAAATTTAAAACCATATGACTATTAAGTCACAACCGTGTGGTGTATTGGTGAGGTTGTTGGACTTGCATGCGTGAGGTCAGAGGTTCGACTCCGATCGACCCATAAAATTGTTGGTAAACCTTAACCATAAAAATGCCAATGGGAGACTGTCACGTGGGAACCCTTCATTGGTCCACTTGTGCATGTACGATCATGCCACATGTCACTATATGATTAGTCCATGTCATTTCTTGATCACCCGTACAAACCTATTGACTCAGCCTCCTACCTACCATCTGTCATAATGTGAGGTTACCACATCAACAATGTACGTCCTGTATGGACGTGCCACATATCACCCCTTTTTTACCTTTTGATCTTATTTGACCAAAAATTTGAAGAGCCATAACTTTCTCATACGACGTCTGTTTGAGGCGATTCATGTGGCGTTGGAAATCTCTCGTCAAGCTCTATGCAATGAAGTAATTTTTCAAAAGCATTTGAGATGATCGATTTTTTAACATTTCTAGATCCTCTTGGACCTCTTTTAGTGTTCTAGATCCTCACGGATCACACATTCTCACTGAATATTTTTTTTTCCTCCAAAAGTATGGATATTTAAACAACTTAGTGATGATAACTCTTCCTCACTCTTCCACCTTGCCGAATTGCTCTTATTCAACAACTTAGTGATGATAAAGCTTCTTCACTCTTTCACCTTGCTGAAATGTTTTCCTAATTCCCATCCCAGTCTTGATCTTATGTATCTTCATCTTGGATACATATTTTATCTTCTTCTTGAAATTTCATAAGCTCAAGTAAACCAATCATTGTACTTTTGTTTGTTTCTCTGAAACATGGCTCTGACTTTGGCTCCTAGAAATAGCTCTGAATCTAGTTCTTTTCTCATGGCTACTAGTGATAGTTTATATCTAAATCTGGTTCTGGCTCATTGGTTCCTTCATCAAAAAAGTATGCTTACTGATTCTCTTCTATGCAATATCAAGTTCTCGATCCTAAATCAACATCCACTCCCATCTCCTTCTCTACTGAAGATAGTTCATCTTGGCAATCATGAAACCAAGTTGAATGTTGATCTATACCTTGTCCATCTACCTTAACTATTCTTGTATTGTTGATGTATTTGTAGGAGTCTTTGAATGAAATTCCATTTCTAATTCCTCTCTCCTTCCATGAAATCAAAACCCTAACATGTTTTCCATAAACATTTGTACTGCTTGACTTGCTTCTTCTCAAGGTATACATGTACATGAATATGGCATAACATCTTGAAGATGTTCATATCATAAAACATACTTATTTCACATTCTCTCTTTATAAAGAAGTCTATTTCTTTACCATCTCTAGGAAGACATTGCATAGCTATGATGCTCTTACTGCTTTCGATCTATATGTTTCAACTGTCACATTCTTTCATTCCTTCACCTTTGTACTTTAGAATAATAATTACATAGACAATTTGATCCATATGTAGTACATTAGCTGATAATAACAACAATTGTCTACATTGCTTAGATTGAAAGGATTTAGAAATACCTACAATATTCTTGTCACTCTTGAAATTTTCTAAGGAGTGGCTAACCAACCTTCTATTACAACAATAGAAATATACTTTTAGAAGGTATTTACATATGCATACTAACATTGCTATTTTACAAATATACATATTTACAAATTATTTCCAAAATGGGATCTTTTCTGATACCTATCTAGGGACAAAGATAGGTGGCTTCTTCATGGACTCATTCTTCCATTAGTACTGAAAGGAGTCTCATAGATTCATGTCTATGATAATGCCTATGATGATGAATCTGAATATGACATTGAATCTAACACTTAATCCAAATAGCCACTAGATCCAATTATAGGTCGTCCAATCATTCTATATAGTCTCTCCTTTTGAACACTAAGCACCACTTTTGTATCCTGAGTAGCTTTCTCTGAATACACCAGTACTTGTCCATCTTGGAATGCAACTACTTATCCTTCATCTTCTAAGGTTGAAAGTGAGAGTAAGCTTATTTTTAAATCCAGAACATATAACATATGTTCTATTCCCATAAATMTTCCCAACTCAAGATGGAATCTCACATATCCAAAACYTCTTACTGTTTTTATGGTGTTAATTTCAGATCCTACATAACAATCYGTGTCAATTTCTGAGAAAGTAATGAATAATGATCTCATTCCTGTCATGTGTCGAGATGAGACACTGTCTATGAACCATACCTCGATGTCTAAGAATAATTCTTTGTCGAATMTTTCAGTAAGACTATCAACTTTACTTGGGGATGCTACTTGTCTTGTTGTAAGTGCCTTTACATATTCTTGGTTCTGGTTCAAAAACAAGTGTGGATAAAGTGTCCAACACTTCTCTATCTGATGTCCACTCTTACCACAATAARAGCATAATTTCTTGTTCTCGTCTTGTAACCACAATCCTTTCTTGCTACTTTCCCTATTATTTTGTCTTGGAAAATGACCTTTTCCTCTAGCCTTCTCCTTGGATGGCTTCCCTTGCAAGGATKGTCTTCTMTGACATTTATCCATAYTATGGTTATTAGCTCCATAGGAAACACATGGATATGTAGACCATAAATTCTTTACATTCTTATTAGTGGGAAATGTCTTCATTCTTTCTTTGGAATGCTCATCGCTTCCTGAAGATATATTGCATTTGATACCTTTCCCTAGACTGGAAGGTTGTTCTGGTAGGACCAACTGATTATGAAGGACCCATTCATTTGAAATTCTCCTTACTTCAGCCATCCTAGAGCAGTCTCCATTTTGACGGGGAGAAGAATACTATGATGAATCATCTTCCTCGGTTACTTTCTATAAACCTTTCGTAGGAGATAGTCTCTCTTTAGGAGACTTTTCATTCTCCACTTTCCCAACTTCATAGAATGGTTCCAATATCTAGTCCTTATCCTGAAAATCTCTTTCCAATTCATGAATAGTACCTCTAAGGAATTCTTCATGACATATTAATCAATCTTGAAGCCTCTGCTTCTCCTCCTCGAGAGATTGTATTTGCATCCTTAATTCAAAATTCTCCTTCTAAATTTGTTGGTTCATGTCCTTCTGAAGCCTTAATTTCATGAGAGATTTACTCATGTTTTCCTTTGCAACAAAGAGATATTGTGTTAATGAGTCTTAAAACACCTTCACTAACTTGAGTCTTGGACCTCGTCACATTCACTTTCAAACACTTGTCAAAACCATCACTGATACCAACCCGATCCAAAAATCCTTAGATGCTAATTTACTCTTAAAAATCACATGTTAACATCTAACCTAATTCAAAATATTTCTTGATTGTCTTTGACAGATTTGCTTAACACATGTGAACCTTTTACCTATCCAAAACCTTATGAAATGATGAATAATTTGCAGAATAATGTGAGAGAACACAACATAAAATAAAAGAACTAATAAGAAAAAATTTGATGACGGATTTCACCTCTCTTAGGATACATCTCTGAGTCCCCTTCAAGAGTGAGACTGCTTTTCATTAATCTTAAATATCAAAAATTACAATGAAAATGGACTTACAAAGCCAATCTTGAAGTCACTCTTCAATTCTGCTTCTCAAAGCCAAAAATAGAGGTTACCATTGAATTCCTCTCGAAATTATGAGAAAAATGAGTATAAACTCGACTATATTCTAAACTGGATCAAAACGACCCCCTTCTTCACACAAAACAATGCACTTAAATTCTCATACAAGGAAATATAAACTAATATCCTCATATACAACACCTTAGCACAAAATAAACATCGCCATCATGCTCCTCTCAAAAAACTGAGACAAACGAGTATAAACATGACTATGTTTGGACATGATGCTTAATGACACACAAAATAGTGCAACACCATAACTAGACATTTATTGGCATGAAAATCGAGGCAATCTCTACTGTACCCTTCACAGAGAAATATGCACTCTCTGTCCTGCCTCAGAATCCATGCCTAGTCTAAATAGGGTTCAAACCCAACCGTGGTTCAAACCTCATGCTAGCATCGACATCGACTTAAGTACATTTCCGTTGGAAGTCTTGTAACAAAAGGCACCTTTGGCGCAATGGTTAGAGTGTTGTACATGTGGGAGGAGGTCACAGGTTCAAATTCGTGGACCTATTGCCCTTTGGCGCACAATTTTTAAAATTTAATACATATATAGTATGGTTTGTTATATTTCGGTGGCATATAGTTGTTACCCCCCCGTGAACTTAGGGTATGGTTACATCAGATTCCATATATACCATGTGTTGGGGCTTAGTCCTCAACCCTTTTCTTGCCGATTATATGTTTAACTAAATTCAAATAAATTTAAAACCATATGAATATTAAGTCATAACTGTGTGGTGTATTGGTGAGGTCGTTGGAATTGCATGCGTGAGGTCGGGGGTTCGACTCTGGTCAACCCATAAATATTTTGGTAAACCTTAACCATAGAAAGGCCAATGAGAGACTGCTACATGGAAATATTTCATTGGTCCACTCATCCCAATACGATCATTCCATGTGTTGCTATATGATTAGTCCATGTCACTGTTCGATCACCCGTATGAACCTGCTGACTCAACATACTACCTACCATGTGTCACGTTGTGAGGATGCCACATCAGCACCATACATCCTGTACATATGTGCCATGTGTCACCCTTCTAGTGGTTCCACATGTCACCCATTTTTGACATTTTGACCTTGTTTGACCAATTTTTTTAAGAGCCATAACTTTTTCATACGACGTATGTTTGAGGCGATTCACACGTTGTTGGAAAGCTCTCGTCGAGCTCTACACAATGAAGTCATTTTCAAAAGCAATTGAGATGATCCATTTTTGAGCATTTCTGGATCCTCCTAGATCTCTTTGAGTGTTTTGGATCCTCCTAGATCACCAAAGGACTTTTATATAATGATAATGGTTAAATTTGACAATGCTAATTAGGTTACAAAAGGATAAGGATGAAAGTGTCAATACATTACCCAAGTTGGCTCGTTAATTATGCTCCTTAACTTATATTCATTTGTAGCTAACTTCCACCATGTTCCTTTATGCCTTAGTCCATCCCTTACACAAATCTCAATGTTTTGTTATAGTGCATTCTCATGCATCCATATTTTTGTATCTTCCCCAAAAATGAAAGGACCAACAAGCCCCAACAACAACCGTTGACTCACCTCAAGTCAACCCCTTTGCTCCTCTTTCCCTTCAAATGAATGGGCCAAATCAAGGATTATTTGTAAGGTTTTGTGATGTAATTTGTAAAATTGTTCTAACTATGTGCACCACTTGGAAAAAATGATAAAGGATCCAATAATGAAGGCATAGGACTTCTACAGATCCAACAATGAAGGCCTAGGCCTTCTCACTATTTGATTCTTTAGGCTGATTTTGCATAGGGGCTTGTTGCTATAAACTGGAAAAGGACCATAGATACTGGAAGTATAAATAGGAATATTGTGTTGTGGGCCTAAATTCTATCAAGGATTTCTCATGTACTTGATTAATAAAAAACTTGGTGCACTTCACACCTTCCCTTGCACTACCAAATATTGGAAGGTCTAGCAGAATAGTGAGAGTGGAATTCTTAAGGGATTCAAATGTGAGATTCCACACTGCAACAACTTCACATGTTTCCCATGGAAGGTGGTCCATATTACTACAATTTTGAAGTTAGGGAATAGATCCCCAACTCTGAAGTCATTATCCATAGGTTGAATCTACTCTACCTTTCCATAAACATCACCTATAAGCTTGACTTGGGGGTTATAGAACTAAGGAGGAATGGCTTCCCCAGAATTTGTGGTCACTTCTACCTTTCCTATAGATAAGAGATTTATTTGGGACACAATAACAATTGAATGTTGAACACAAGGCTAAATATTATTGCTAATAGACAAATATGAAACTACTTTAGGGTCCAATATAGACAATAATTGTGCAAATAAGAAACAAAGTGATGAGCTAACTGAAGGTGGGACTACTTAAATACTCTAGCTACATTTACAATTAATACGGGTGACCATATGTGGCCAAGTGTGTGATGAACTATGTGTTGACTCTTACATAAATTTTGCTGCCCAATTTATTTAATTCAACTCAATGGTTAATTGGACCTATCTAATCAACCCATCACATTTCCTGTTGATTCCTTACCTTAACCACTTAGATTCTTAACAAAGGACAATAGAAACTTTTCATTTCATGACTGACGAAAACCTAATGGATTGACTCAACTAGAAGAATACATATTTCTAGGGACCCCAAGGGTTTTGTATCTGATATGACTACAACGACACTATGATTTCAACCAAGTCCCAATCTTCAACATGAACTGACTTAGATAAATCCTCCCTTTTAGGATATTTAGACACTTAGGAGTTAGTTAAGATCAACTTGGTCTAATGTCTCTTTAGGTAACATTGTGTTTCTTAGTGTGTTACTTTAGTATGCATTTGTAGTTATGTAATCCGACGGTCTCAATATGTTCTAGACAAAAAGTGATCCGATGGCTCATATTCTCCTCGATATTAACAACCACATTGATCCATGTCTTAGCACCGGATTGGTCCATGATCTATATTTAAATATCATGGAGGGTCATTTGCTAATGATTGATTGTGAGAAAATCTCTTGTAAAATGTTTTTCTTTTGCATTAATATATTGCCTTAAGTGGCCACATTGGTTGGGGCCATGGACTATTTCTCTCTTCAATGGTTTTAACCACGTAAAAAAATCAGTATGTTGATCTTTGATCTAGTTGTGAAAGTGGTTACTGAAGGCGTTAGTTATGCGTGGAATACCCTATTTTTTTGAACATGGTATCATATCCCATTTGAATACCTACTTCTGTTGTAGATCGATATCTTGAAGCCATGTTGCTTCATTTATGGTTTCTTATATTTACACACATTTAGACACTTAGGATTTAGTTAAGATCAACTTGGTATAATATGTCTTTAGGTAAAAGTCTGTTTCTTAGTGTGTTTCTTTAGTATGCATTTGTAGTTATGTAATCCGATGGTCTCAATATGTTCTAGACATATAGTGATCCGATGGCTCATATTCTCCTTGATATTACTGACCACATTGATCCATGGCTTAGCACTTGATTGGTCCATGATCTATATTTAAACATCACGGAGGGTCATTTTCTAATGATCGATTGT
>SNQJ01S0038299.1:4314-32807 GCA_010110895.2 Picea sitchensis | reverse complement strand
AAACTGGTTGTAGAATGCCATTTCACAGAAATTGGTTAGATAAGGTTCAAAGTTCCATCAAATCAAGAGGATCTCTCGAATAGGCCCAAGACTAGAAAATAGTCAAAGTGGCACACATGCCTTTTCTTTTGTAGAAACATTGCCTTAAAAATAGGAGATTGGTTATTACATTAGATACCCATTTTAGTGGAAGCCCTTCAATATCCCTCAACATGCCTTTAATGATCATGCTAGGTACAATCCTCAAAATGATTTTCCTAATGCCTGCTATGATTGCAAATTCATGCCTAAAAAAACAATCTCAATGCACTACATGTCCATGATGAAAACTCTCTCACTAGGTCCTTGAATAAATTGCATAACAAAGAAGTATAGTTTGCTGCATAGATCTCGTTGCATATTAGTCTTTTTGGGAAAAGGTATTTTATATAGTATCAATAAACCATTGAGTTCCCAAGCATGCTGTAGATCACCTGTAATATTTTCTTGATAACAGTCTTCTTTTCATTCACACTGCCATAACATTTTGCCCATGAAAATGCAATCATTTCTAGCCTAGATACAAGAATGAAAATATATTGTAATGATGCATTGATTTCCTGCCTGAGATAAGTCTTAGTCATTAATGCCACTATCTCCAGACCAACAAAATGCTTGGAAAAAAGTTTGATTGTATTTTCTTTCCCTCTGCAATATGGGTCTGAAAAGTCTCTAGCAATCATAAAAACTATTTGATCTCTGATCATATCAAAGATTCTTCAACACAAGTATTAAGCCAAGTGAAAGGATAAAAAACACACATTCTTGTTACTTCTAGGATAAATTCTGCGTTGCCTCCTATGCCGAGTGATTTGGACAATGGGAAAGTAGTATCATAATAGGAGTGTACTATTTCAAATGTTAGGGTGCTTCTTCTAACATACAATGCAATTCTTTGATCAAGCCTCCATAATGAAAGAGAACTACCATGAAACTAGGAACTAACACCATAAAGATAACCACCAACACAACACCAAAGAGTATGTCACTATCATGCATCCAAGCATAAAGTACAACCATGAGTAGAAAGAAAATATGTACCAGGACAGACCACTCATATCAACATGAATCCTCCATGCATCACCAAGATCAATCGTCTCTAGCAAAAATAGAAGCATCACCCATGAAGATCATCCACGTGTGATGAAAATCACACTTGTTATTCCTCATACAATATGAGGGCTAACATGGCTGTTACATGTCCTCTGTTAGTTAGGCTAACAATCAGAAAGTAGAGTAAATCATGAAAACAATCCAACAACAGTTCCGCTTCTCAACAAATTGAACATGTGTAATATGTGACTCTAAATTTGTAATTTCTATGTCATGCAATACTACCGGGCATGTTGTATATTTATGTATTTTAATTGATCATCATAAAAGGATTGTGTTTAAACTTTATTTGTACCCTATATATCTTACCAGGTGGCTAGGGATTCTCAGGGTATTGTTTTGGGTGGTTTATTAGAAGCACCCCGACAACCATCTAACAAAAAAAAATATCAGGTATGATTAACTTATTCTCAAATTGATTTGTATTTTTGATTATAATTATGTTCTTTAAATTCATAGATGTCTAAACCTTTTGTTATGGTTGTAAGTACTAAGAAACAACATAAGCCTGTTCTGAAATGTCATCAGGGAACAAATGACACTTTTGTTTTCATGAATGTTTCTGGAAAACCCATTTTATTCCGCCCAACAGGTACATACTTTCTTATGTATATTCACATTTCAGATGATTAATAAGCATAAATAATGAGTACACAATAGTCTCCATTTAAGATATTGACTGTGTTTTGGGAGGAAATTTTACTTCTATTATAAATGCATATGAAGTTTGACTTTTCTGAATGTCATTTTGTTTTTTATTTTATTTATTTTATGAATTTTCCTATTGACATCAAATTGCTGATGATAAATAATGGAAATAGTTCTTTGAGCAATTATGTGGATGCACTGTTTAAAAAACTATTCTATGAGTGTATGCTTGTTTGCAGTTTGGAAAGCCACCCAAGGTTACCTAGGCCTTATCATTGGTTAGACAATCAATATTCATTCCATCATCCATGCACACATACCATCATAGTTATACCATGAACACATGCTCTCGAATAACATAGGTACAAAAGCATATGGGGTACAATCCTATGCTATGGTGCCCCCCCCCACCTCCCCTTGTGCTTCACTCTTGAAGTGTGTTTCCAAATGGAGTGTTATCACATGATTTGCACTTGTGAAAAGCCCTTCACAAGATACCAATCTTGCGTAACAATTGGAAGTAGTTGTCACTGTCACCTAGATAAGTACTTCATTGATTTATCCATTAGCATTTGATCTACAAATTTGTTCATTGGTTCTTTAAAGGGATCTTAGATGGAGATTGGTTAAAGCATGTCCTATGATTAAAGCATTGCAGTTGAAATTGAAGTGGTTATTAGCCTGTAAGAGTTGATCTTATGTGTAATTTTGTGGATTTTTTCTGCAGTCTTTAGGGCTTCTTCTCAACCCACTTCTCTGGCTCCTCTTCAACATGTGCATGCTTCAAGTTTGAAAGGTTTGTAAGATGGAAATCACTTACTATGTTAGAGAGCAAGGATTATGCATTAGTTTAGTTTTAATGAAGTCTGCGTTTTGCAGCTATAGAGAATGGTCCAAGTTCATATCAGCTATCAGCTAAGTTCACATGTGAACATCTTCAGGGGTTTAAGCCTTTTGCTGGAAGTAATTAGAAACAATGCCATGGACAACTGCAAAATTTCATTCCAAAATTTATAAAAACTTTTCTTGATTTATCTGCCTGTGAGAAGTGGCCCTCTAAACTTGTATTTACGAATTCAAAAGTTTCCAAAGTCTCCAGTGAAAGGGTCAATATTTCTGAAGTCGGTATTCGCTAGTTCAAATATGAACAACTCGATGCTACTTGCATTGATTAAGTGGATAGTTGTGGTTGAAATCATAGCCTCTAAACACAAGGATTAGATCATAATTAAGGATTAGAGTCTTAGTTATCATTCAGATGCCATCCACATAAAGAAATCATATGCCAATAGTTTGATTAAGATGCTTCTAAACCCACAACAATGATAATTCTGATTAAGGGAAGCATTGAAATTTATTGCAATGTCAAGGATCAAACATGTCCATATGTGATTTAGATTCCTTTGTGTTACTGCAGTTTGTTGTCATTGATAACATATAAGACAACAAAAGTGTATCCAAACAAATCAACATTAAAGACATATAAATTATGTGTGTCATGTGTATGTTTGACCAGATTATAGCCTTGCAAAAAAATGACCCAAAGATGTGTTTAAGTGCATTTCTGCATGACCCAAAGACATTATACTTGATTAATAAATTAGTTCTGCATTGAGGGATTTGTAGATGGATCTTATTATCACAACAATTTAGTCTCCAATGGGAGAGGAGGCATTAAATTTTCTAATTAATAATCACAGATCTGCAGTACTCAAGATTTTATTCTACCACTGAACCTGAAAACATTAAGAAAGACCAATAAAAACATCATATTTTGGAAAACTAGAAGCATACAAATATGGATCATGAGTGTAGACACTGCATACCAAATTTGATATCAATTTAGCATATGACAAAGTGTGATTTGAGATACTAAATATTCAAATAAACACCAACAAGCTAAAATAAAAAAAACAAAAATATGAAATTGAATGCATCAAGCTGGCAAGTCAGAAAAAGGCATCAATGCAAACCTAATTTCAATAAATCCAAAAGGAGTGAAATAACACATCCACTGCAACAAGATATAATGTGGCAATTGTCTATGGTAGACAGTAGTTATAGTACACCATTTTTTCACATCGAAGTGAATTCCTACCTAATGTTAAGTGGATTGTTGTGGTTGAAATCATAGCCTGTAAACACAGCCTAATCAATAAACAATAACATTTATCCTCAGGAATCATCAATCCTAATTTGATGTGGGTGCATGCAAACCTAATTTGGATAAATCCAATAAGGACCAAAATAACACCATCGACTGCAACAAGATATATATGGAAACTGTCTACAATAAATGGCAGTTGGTACATGGTTTCATGATTCATCACAATGAAGTGAGTTTCAATCAAATTTTTGGTGGATTGCCGAGGCAGAACCCATAGCATGTAACTAATCAAGAAAACAAGAGTAGATCATCCTCAAGAATCATTGCATTACACTAACAATATAGAAATGGTTATGCACTTGGAACTTGTCAAGGCTGGCTTCAAGATTGGAAAGTCCACAACAAAATTCCAATTGTGAATGCCAGTGCATGCTTGTGATATGACCCAATGCCTGTGAGCATATACTCCTCAATTCAATTATATTAACCATTTGCATGCATGTAATATAATCCTCAAACTCCAATGACATAATACATTAATTATGTGATAATGTGCACAACAAATGATTCTCTGGCACCAACAACCAAAATTGTTTGGGAGCCTTGTGCACATAGCATAGACCCCATCAACAATAGCAGTCTAGATCAGAAACCACCAGAATGAAACTTCTTCATCTAGGCCTGCTAATTAAGGAAGTTGATTAATGAATAATCTAAGTAATGCCTCATTTTTTTGTTATGACATGCTCGCTGTTCATTTTGGTTCTTAGCATATTGAACAGTAATTTTGACATGTTAGCATATGATATCACAGTGACAATATGTTCTATTTTGATGTCATTGATGGGAAGCGTTTTGATTAATTTTCCAAAGGTGAAAGTTGATGATTGAAGCATATGGAAGATGCTTGATTGAAGATAAGGAGCAATTGAAGAAAACAAAGATGCATATCACAAATTTACTCTGTTTTTAGGGTTTGTGGTAATAGAATAATAAAAGGGAGGTGAAAGTGAAAATGCAACATTGTGAGAAGGGATTCTTTTGAGATACAAGGTGTTCACTTCTCAAGTGATACATTTCACAATCCTCAACACTTGGTTTTAGCGGTGAAAGTATCACTTTATTATATCAAACCCTAATTTTGAAGATGGAGTGAAAAGGAGGGTAAAGTGAAGAAGAAGTTTCAAGTTTTGAAGGTTCTACAAGTCTTAGTATGAATTATCAGGTTTACAGAAACTCTGTACACCACTTGATTCATCTACCAAAACAATTCTCCACTCATATTGCTCAAAGAGAAGCCTCTAATTCCATTATTATCTTTACTTCTAGTATTTAGGTTATAATTAGAATTGGGATATTGTAATCTTGCTGAGAAATGGAAATGAAGTTTTATCAACAAAAGTATTGGACCGGTTTCTCCAAACAATGTAAATGAAATAATGATGGAGAATAAATCCTACTATACAAGATCAAATACCCCTAAATATGCATAAGAGAAAATAAGCACTAATATTTGCATTCCAACAACATGGAGTTCACTCATATATGTCATGGAAGCTTGGCAATTACTAGCAACATAAGAATGCAATTTCATCTGCTTGAATGAGCCCATTCTTGCTTAGCATAATTCTTGTTAAATCGAGCATCTACCCTTTAATACTAGGACACTATCTATGTGAAGAGATAGGTCCCATCTTCATCAAATTCCAACTTCATTTCCTGTCACATACAAGAAAGAGACAATGTAATAGTTAAATATCAAATCATCAATCTTAAAATAACTTGCATTAAGAAAATGTGGCTCCAATTTTACAATGAAAAACACAAAATATAGATTATAGAACCTATTTTTACCTGAAATGCATCCTCAAATTGGCATATAGTAGTCTTTCTATGATAAAGAATTTATGACCTACTCCAAAAATAGAGGAAAAACGTATCACAAGAATCACATCATCTGTTTTATTCCATTCACTATTTCTTTCACCACCAATGGAACACATATACTGAAATAAGTGTTCCCTAGGCCCTCATATATATTGGATTAGATCAAATGTTGCGGTATATCAATTTCCCAGTTCTCATCTTGGTGCTCATTTTATTCATTCTGAACAAGACCCTCTCCAGATGGACTATCATTATGAGCCTCCAAATAATTATGTTCCATATCAAGTTCATTAGAGAAACTTGTTATATTGTTTTCTCCCCTTCTATCACAATCTGATCGCCAAAGAGCTAGTGCTCTTTCATATGGAAAATTGGAAATGTCATACTTTGTTACATATAATCTTAAGAAATGTCATACTTTCATTACATATATCTTAAACATATATCCATATGTTTAATTCCTTTGTTCCTCATCTTTGACTTCAAAATGATAGTGCACCAACATTTCTCATCCTCCACTGATCCCAAAATTATGGTTTGACACAAATCAACTAATTTGAAATATTCGGATATATTTTCCTATAAGTATTGCCTAGCACCTAAAATAGTCCATAATCTTGTTATTGCACCATATTCTAGAGGATTCTCCAGAGCGCGAAATTGATTCCACATTGTTTCAAAAAAGCATGTGGCTTGTTGAAACAATTTTGATTGATCCAAAATACCTTCAACCCGTTCTCCATGTATCTTGACCTTCTTGAAAAAGTGGTCCACCAAAGTATTTAATTTTTCCACAAAGTCACGCTTTAAAGTAGGTTGACATTTTAAATTCTTCCAATATTCAGGGTACACCAAATACATGGCCTCCAACAATTCACTTGAGGGAATTGTTCTCTTATTCCGTATGATGCGACTTTGCAATTTATACTGCTGGCGCTCACCTGAATGATAACATTGTCGTGACAGGTCTCTTGCATACATGTGCCTTTTGTGGTTCGCCTTTTCTTATCAATATAATGAAAAGAACCATATACCCACGAACTTCCATACATAGTATCCTTTTTCATCAAAATTCAAATAATTTTCTCTATTTTCTATATCAATGATCAGAGTCCAATTTGTAAACGTGGACTATGAAAGACTCTGGCATCGTATATAAATTATCCAATGAAAGGCATGACAATTTTCTTGCATTTTTGTATTCTGCAATATACATTGTGTTACTTTGAGACATTTTCATGAGGACATTCATTTCATCTATTATAGGAAGAATTCCAACCAATGTTAATAATGTCTCTATGTCATCTGAAAGAGAAGATTCTTGAGATTTATCTCCAACAAGTTTATGTTCAGTACATCATATCCCTACCAAGGACTCGCACACACTAAATAATCTTGAGCTGGTCCATATCTAATGAGATCCATCTTGTATAAACATCCTTTAATAGCTTGTTTCCATTTGTAACACCGTTGTCAATTTTTTTAAACTCTGAATCGCTTAGCTGTAGAAAAATAATGATAAGCCTCTCAGCAAGTTTTCAACTTTTGAAACCGATGGAAGCTTGCTTACTATTTTAAATGCAAGATTCATCCTATGAGCCATACAAATGAATAATCAAATATACAAGAAGCTGATAGTGGTAGTCTAACACAAAGGCCATTCCTTTGTCCTTGTATCACAATGCTCCATCCCCTCCAACACATACCAACTTTTTGCTTATCATTAAAGAATCCATACCACCACTTTCCTTCAAACTATTATTAACAGTTCATAAATATTTTCAGCTATATAATTCTCCATCATTTTATTTAACCCTGCTAGATAGGAATACCTAATATGGTCATTAATCATATAAATACTCATACAAATCCATGAAGTGTTATCAATAACTGTAACCTCATCCAAAGACAATGACACTAACCTAGCACTTGCAATCTTCTATTTCATATCATCATTTTCTACTTGATCTAGATATTTTTTTCCCATTCCCAACCACTTTTTAAAGACCAATGAGAAGATGGTAAGTTTGGCATTTGAAGAAAAGTTAGATATTTCATGTAATCCGGATATTCTGTCATAGGACGCCCTTTAGTTAAGATGTGAAATACAGTGCTTTATTGTATTGTCTTGGATAACAATTTTTTTTTCCATCGTCTTTTCGAATAGATGTGATGGTTCCTCCACCTGCCTTGATTTTTTGCTTACTTATTAAACATTCATTATATTCATCAACATATTTGATATGTCGACATTCCTCAGAAGATTCCCATCCTGGACAATATATTTCTCCTTGCCATCTACAATTTCTTTTCATACACCTTTCCTAAATTCTTCTCAATTGTATCTAACTTCATCAAATGTCAAGTATGCTAAGTTTCCAACTACATATATTGCATATAACTTTGGTTTCTTCTCTTTCTCATTTTGGAGGTAATGGATCAATAAATGGAAAATTTGAGACCCAACTGCTGGGAAGCCTCCCTATGTCCCATTGGCCCTTTTATCTTTTCCGTGAATTTGTTGTGTTCTTTACCAATGAAATATTTTCGGACATTTGTACTCGCCAATTTTGGGTGAAAATGCATTTATCTTCTAATTTTGATCAAAGTGAGGAACATATTTCCTTATCTATTATTTGGATATTAGTTGCATTCTCACAAGAGTTGATATCTCTTGTGAAGGATAGGTTGCTCAAAAGAGCTTCACATGAAGAGAATGGATCCTTGGATTGAGGTCTCAAAAGTATGATGACAGATCATTTTGTCTTGATCTTTCTTCCCAATTTTACTTGGTGTGCTCTGCCATCTCAATAAATATTCTACAATTGAAAATAAACAAATAAATAAAAAAAAAAAAAAAAAAAAAAAAAAAAAAAAAAAAATATAAAATTAGTAAAATTCATACCAAGTATAGAATATTCAATTTGAACTAAGCTACTCTAATACTTTCTCCCAAATTCTCCTCACATTGTGATATGCTTCAAGACCTAGAAATACTGCAAAGATGAATGGATATAATGAAAGAGGTGAAAATCCATACAAAGAAACAAATTAAATTATTAGTCAAAAACTTAAAATCCAAAGAGAGAATGTAGTACAAAGATACTTTTAGCTATTTGATATGTGAAAAGTTTGAAAAGCCAATGTCCATCATATATATAATCTTAAGAAGGGTCATGACTTACCATGTTTACAAAAGTGAGGTATCCATGTGAACAAAACCTATAACCACTTCCTGAACCTTCTAGTCTCCCAAATGGTGCTCAGGGAGTTAAATATTCCCTCTTGGGACCAAAAGTGCCCCCCATCTTCGGCAAATACACTCTTTAATCAACGAAAATAATTCAATCTTTTTCCCCTATTTAGCACCCAGTTAGCATGTTGCATGTTGATTTTGATATGTTATTATGTGACATGTTTATCATAATTTTTCTATCCACTCACGAACCTACAAATTAAAATGACATTTATTCTTGACCTCCTAGCAATTTTCTCTCCAATACCTATAATTTTGGGTGTCCACACACATATTTACAAAAATAAGGTTACCAATTTCCCTTGATTAATGACTAAACAATTTACAACTACTAACGGATAATTAAGTATGGTTTGATCCTCTTCCCTTTTTAGATGACTAATTTCTCTGTGATCTAGCCCTTTGTATATGCCTCTAGATTACTGATAGGGGTTTCTTATTTTCTAACGTACCTTTGACACTGTTATGTCCATCTCCGTCATCCTCCTCTCTCAAGGAGGCGTTGCCACAAGTGTATCTTAGCTTCTTTGGTTATGATTTGGGTCTAGTATCTTCATATTTAGCTGGAGTGAGTGCATCTCGTGGTGGTTGTGAATATCTCCCTTCTTTTTTCTATCAATCCTCCCTTCCAAATTTCCACCTCAAAGGAATACTTCAACTACAACTTATGGGGTAGGAGGTACATCTTTTTTCTAAGGGCATGGGATATCTACCTCTGAAGTAGATATTGTTTGTTTGTTTTTCATTTGTGTGTGTGTGTGTATGGAGACTAGGAAACCCTTATTGTATTTTGCGAGAAAATGGAGACATTGAGGTACAAAAGGAGACCTAACCCACTTAATTTGAATATACATGTTTACTTTCTTGTTTCATGTCCAAGTAGCATTGTTAGAGTAGATTGAATGTATTAAAGAGTTTTCACCCAACTAGGAAGTTACATTATTAATCTCTCCTTCTCTCTTCCATGCTCACAAAAGGAAAATGATGAATGAACCATAATTGTTTACTAATTTGTCTTTGTTTTCTTGGGAGGGAAGGAAAATTTTTATTTATGTACTTCACTCTTGTATTCCAATTTTGTAGCCTAATAGGCCAAATAGGAACAATAATAAAAGAGTAAATAAAATAGCTTTAGTTACTTTTATTTAATTGCTTTGTTTGTTCTTTCTTAGTGTATTTAGACATGAAGTATATAAAAAACAAGATAAAACACAACCATAGTGCATGAAGTATATTAAATGCAAGATAAAACACCACCATAGTGCATTAAGTTAAGTAATAATCATAATTAAATTAGGTTTCTACCTCTTTCTTCCATTCCCTATTTTCTCGGTTTTGTCCTTAAAACCAATTGGCATCTCCACACCCACAGTCTAGTCTTCTTAGCTCAGTTGGTATTATTTTAACAATGATTTGGTTTGTTGACATAGGATTTATATCTAGGATCTCATCCTCCTCTCCTAGGGTTATCTAGTGAAGTGTCCCTACAATGAGCCTCAAGTATGATCATGTTATATGCAAAGAATTGTAAATATGTTCTATAGGTCGGTGATCCAAGTTTTGTATAAGCCAGAGGCTTATGTGTTTGTTAGGCTTCATGGCCTATGCAAGTTGAAGGCCAGACGTATGGATGGTAATTGTATGTATGCAGGTCGATTAATTAAATGTAAATACCGCTAGTGCAAACTGACCACAATGAATAAGTGATGGGGGACTGAGCGCCACGTAAGGCAAGAACCAGGGGATGGAAGGTGGAAGAGGCTGAGTGGAGCCTAGGCTGCTTCCAGGGGTTTTAGCCTCGGAATAATATTTTTTATATTATTCCAAAATCCATGTGCACATTATTTTAACCCAAGTCCTTTGAAAGGGCCCGCATCAGCATGGAGAAGGGCTTAATTTCGGACAACACATGCAGCTCCTGTAGACAAGTGTTAACCCTGGTGCATGCAAATATAAGCTGAGTTGAACCGCGGTGGGGAATTTTCCCTCCATTCAACCTCAACTCTGCAGCATGGAACCGTACAACCGGGCCAATACTCCTCGGTTTATCTCTCGAAGCCAAAAGCCCATGTTGGTCCTTCGAGGAAATCGTGGTACACCATGTCCGTGAGCCATGAGTCTCGTGGTCCCATCGAGTAACCTGTGGTCTCTGAAAAACCTGTGTGCATTATCAGTTAAACTCGGAGGGAAGAACCGTTGTTTGGGAAAATGAAATAGCCTGCAAGGGAGCCTGGCTCAAATCATGCCCGAGATTATCTGCGACAGCCGAATCGCTGGGAAAGCACTTGTCCGTGGTTTCTATGGATTGTTGTGGATTGGCGAGCACTAGGACCGTGGTGAGGCTTGCTATTCGTGAGTGACTCCTCCAGAGGGAGTGCGCAGAGGGAGAAGAGAACTCCTAGAGGAATCCCTGTAGTCGAGTTAGAGCCCGGAATTCCCGTCCGCCTGCTCGAACCCAAGGTGCAGGGAGATCAGTACCGGTTGACCGCCAGGTGACAGAAGGTGCACTCTCCCGTGGGAAACAAGCACAAATGAGGGTCTGTGTGCAGTGAGCGTGGGGGTTTCCTGGGAGAGCTTCTTCCCGTTGAATGTGTATGTAATTGTCCTCCCTGTAACCTCAGCCCGAGTCTAAATTCCGTCTCTGGTGGATCGGGTCCCAAATTTCTGGGTGACTCCATCAAGGAGATGATGAACAAGTGCAGGTCTAAGGTCGAGGTTCGTGGAAGGCCCTGCACTTGGTTGGAGGATTTTCCAAATGATACAATATAAGCATTCTTTAATTATGATTTAAATACCGCTTAGCATGACTGTTGTCTGCATCATGTTTTCTCATTGCAGTAAATGAATCAATGATGAATGCTATGGAACATTTAATTTTAGCAGTACCCATATATTTTACACTGAGTTGTTAAGTGTTTAATTCCAAGTTAAAATGCATTTTTTTAAAATCTATGTAATGAATGGTAAAACCGAGAGGTTGGGTGAACTCCGGGTAGTGAAGGAGCACGCCATAAATTTGTATCGTAGAAAGAAGGCAACACTACAAATTGGTATCGAGCTAGTTTCACACCGACGGATGGCCAAAGTGGAGCGTCTTGGACCACAGCCGTGAAGAGAAATTGCATGGAATGGGCCTTTGACGTTGATTTGTTTCAATGTCAGGTAGCCAATTAATGCTTATAAGCCTGAGGTTTGAAGGCCGAAATTACAAATGTGGTATGGTCTAATAAACAGAAGAGAGGGTGTTCAACCGATGAGAACTGCTTGATCTCGCCTGAGGGAAGGCAAACCTTGCAACCGCCAGATCGAGAACGGTACCCAGGTTTAAAACCTCTGATATTGCACAGTAGTTGAACTCTTGAGGATCGAGTCGTCGATCCCCTGGGAGCTAATTGCCAACCTACCGCTGATTTGAAGTTGTGCAGACTTTCTGTCCTTTCATGGGTGGAGGAGAAGTCCCAGAGAGTTGATATTCAACTCGTGAGAATCGAGACTGCGGATTTCGGAATCCTTTATTAGATCTTAGTCGTAGAATTCCAAGGTGGACATGTGTCAGGGGATTCCGAGGAATGAAAATCGAGGAATCGAAGTTCTTGAACGATAGAGGTCTTGTCCATCGGAATTCCATCCGCGATTTCGTATCAAATCGACTGTCATTTAGTGACGCGGCGATCCATCGACGGGGAAAGTCCCACAAGGAGTGAGCCCATCGTAAGGTTGGAAGTTCATCGAACGGAACTCTGCGACAAGTATCTATACACTTTGAAACTGGAACCCCGGAAACCTCGACGAGCTTTGAGCACGGTCACGGTGAGGTCATGCTGACCTGATTTAACCGCTGGCGATTAAAGAGAAAGCACATCCCAAGATATTTCCGAATCGATATCTGAATTCCGGAGAGGCAAGGTTTTACAGATGAGAAACCGCTACGCTGGGTAATTATTTCCGGATAAGGCTTAGGAAGCGTAATACACCGACCGCCGAGATTGTGTGGCGGAATTATAAAAACAGGAGGAAGGCATGTTTGACAAGTCAACGATTGGGACCCATCAGAGATCCCAGGAGTGTATGAGCTTGATGTCGAATCGTTGAAACCCCGATGAGTGTTTTGATTAAGGTCATATAGTGTGTTCGTATGGTGAGGTTATAGCCCCGAGGGCTAGCACGGACTGAGCCAATCGAAAATCGGGAAATCGATTTTCGCCGCCGCCGCTTACGATGTATATTTACAAAACAATCAACCCCTCGATAAGGATAAGGCCCGGGTCGCAGACAACTACCATGACTACCAGGGCTTAGCTTGAAGGGCTAAGGCATATCAAGTGATCGTGAACTGGTGAGGTGATATAAACTCGACGCGAGTTGCGAAACTCCGAAACTGGAAGTTTCTAAATAACTGAATTAAAGTTCTGACACCCAAAACACAGAGCTATACAGAACTCGTAAAACTTGTGAAGCCGAATAACTTTCATTCTTGTTCGATAATTGCGAATAGGGATATTCATGAAGTTTAATGGCCTAACAATTGAATTGGATTGCACAAGCAGGTGTGTGTTATGAATACAATAGAGGCCAAAATCCATTAACCAACGCTAAGTATGGAGGGCACACCATCCCTGAAATGGAAGAGCATCAAGAAGGAAAGGATGTTAACCATGGAGTCGAAAATCGCTAACTCTAATGGGCATGGAAAAGAGATGATATGAAGGACATATGGATGAAAAATCATTGAAGATTTTACAAGAGAGGCTAAATCCGAAATGATAGTAGAAAGTCTGCGAAAGTCGATCGGCAAGGGAAATTAAACGGAAGATTCATGCAGAGTCTGGAAAGAATAGAGGTCTGAGAAAGGAAGAGACTCAAGTACGGCTGTGAGAGTCCAAGAACTCGTGGGAGAAGAAGCAAGTCGAGGAGGGGTAGCCGACATCACAACAAGCCCTAAAGACGCTCTCAAAGAAGTGAAGATTACACAATGGGAAGCCCATCTACCGTGAAAAACATCAAAAATTTGGAAGGGAGGAATCGAAAGGAGAAATGAATAAAATTAAACCTCCAATGTTTGATGGGGAGCATAAGAAGGAGGAAGATGTCGAGACGTGACTTCTTGGCATGAGGAAATATTTCAGTCAATTATTCTGCCATGCAGAGGGAAGAATTGCAATGTACCACCGAAAGGAAAAGCCGCCCATGTGGTGGGATCGCTTGCAAGTGCAGCATCGAGAGAAAGAGGTCATGGAAGGAGTTTAAGGGTATTTGGAGAAGAAATAATTGTTAAAAAGGTACTATGATAGAAAGATGAAGGAGTCTTTGAACTCAAGCTAGGTAGAATGACCATTAATGAATACAAACAAAGGTTTTTCGAATTACTGAAGTATGTTCCATTCATCAAAGACGAGGTCAAGCCAAAATCAGAGATCCGAGCTGACCGCCAATCTTCCGGCGGTGAAAAAAATCAATGACGATCCTAAGACCGCGGAAGAGACCATAAGAAAGGCTAAATGTTTGTATGAATAGAAAGGAGAAAAGCATATTTTTTCGGAAGGCTTGGGATGACCTTAAGAGGTTTAAGAAAGAACAGGCGTATGAAGCAGTTCCTTTTCGTAAACGCCCTTAGATACCAACTTTAAAGAGCCCAAAGTTGGCTGGCGAATAAATGTCATGCCCTCCGGCGGAGGTTGGGGTCAGAAGGAAACTATAGGTACGTAGATCGTCACGGTGAAGGATACAAGAATCGTTCATGCCGTTTCAAAGAAGTCAATTAAAGGAGGATATGGGGTAACGTCGAGATCTACGGAAATAAGCAAGGCATTTCACCACATATGATTTTCGAAGGGCAAAGATCAATAACCAACATCACTATTACGGATTGATCTGTATTAGTCATATTATAATCAGGGTGGTGGAGAAAGTTTGCGACGCACGTAATATAAACATATAAAGTCTGGTTAGTGCATGAATACAGAACTGGCAGATAGGCATCACTAATTCATAAGTCCTCGCCGCAAGGATGATGAGGAATGAGCACTATACAGACTGAACATTCTGCCTTTAAGTTCATATGATTGCTTAATTGCTGGATTGCTGGACCAGCACCATGTCTTCCGGATTTAAACAAGAGACGACATGTCTCATCGAAGAAGGAAAATCGTAATTACCCAAGGAATTCTAGGCCGTATTTATGAGGAAATCTCACCATAAATCAAGAAACGTTACCGAATTTTTAGAAATGGAATAAAGTATTCGACGCATCACCCAGAAGACCACAGGGCGCTCAAAGAATTCAAAGACGTGTTTCAGGAGTAAAACGGATTGCTCTCCAAGAGGGACATCGATTTTTCTTATAACTTACGGCCCCGGAGCAGCCTCCAGCTTCAAAGCTCCTTTATAGATGAGTACACCAGAATGAGCGTAAATCATGTACTTCAAGATTGAAGAAAGAAAGGGTATATTCGTTCCAAATGGTTTCATCAAGCCCACCATTTGTGAAGAAGAAAGATGGGATGCTGAGGTCAGATCATTTCGACAATGGAATAAAGCCATCATTAAAAAACAAAGTATCCTTCGCCAAGGATTGATGATATTTTCGATCAAATATTACGCGGAAGATGATCTTCGACGAGATATCACCGGCGGAGGATAAAGATGGAAGACATCATAAGACTGTCTTAAACAAGGTACCTGCCATTACGAAGTTCACTCGTGTTTGCTTTGGATCATTCAACGACCACGCTTTCGTGCTTAATGAATATGTCGGTGAAAATATTCCGGATGCGTTCAGCTAGTCTTCTTGGATCATATTCAGTATTCCATGATGGTGAAGAATAATAAAACATCTAGATCGGTGCCGTGTTGAGAGAAATACCTACCAGATGCAAATTGAGCAATGCTCATTTACCAAAAGGGGATCCATTATCGTAATACATTAACCGAGGAGGGATTATTGGATCTGAGAAGGTACGTCATTCAAGAGCAACAAGCGGATCCAGGGTCCTCAGTTATTATAGGAGAATGAGAATAGATTTTCATGATAATTTACGTTATCACTTTGCAAAAGACAGAAGAAGTTCCAAGGACTAACAATGTGAGAATAACTTCCGGCGAATTGAAGCAGTTGCTAACTAGTGCTCTAATCCTAAAGATTGTTGATCCAAGTATGATTGTGTAGTATGCACATATGCATGCAAGGAGGGTCAGAGGAGTTCTCAACCAAGAAGGATTTGTAGTCTGCTATGAATCTCAAAACCGAAGAGCATGAAAAGAATTGTGCCACTCATGATTTAGAGTCGGCAGCAGTTGTCCATGCTGCTGAAATGGAGACATTACCCTCATGGGAAAGAACAAATTTGAATTAAGAACGTACTTTGTCAACAAATTAAACATTTATTTGATCAACCAACCTTAAATGCCATACAAATAGATGTCGGAATTTCAGGAATATGACTTTGATATCAAGTATATCAAAGTGAAGGACAACAAGGTGGATGATGCACTCAAAAGAAGAGTGCATGAGTTACATGCCATACAATACATGTATATAAAATCGAGTTGAAAGACGTAATTATGGAGGCTGCAAGTGCATATTTGCAGTAAAGAAATATTGTAGCAAAGCTAGAGTAGCATGAGAAACCACAAACCATTGAAAGTTACACCTTGGGAACTATTGGTTTACTTTTGTATAAAAACGGAGTGTATGTACCTAATGAGAGAGAATTGAAGCTGGCAATTTAAAAGAAATGCATAATGTGACTTTGCGCTCGTCATCCGGGTATCAAAAGATCGGCAAAGAAATTAAAAGCCATTATTTTGGCCAAGTATGAAGAAAAAAATCGCTGAATACATCGCCAGAAAGGAATAAGGTCATACGGGAGCACAGTATTATCCAAATATTGTTGCAGCCTCTTACCTATTCCCGAGGAAGTGGGATGTGGTAACTGGATTTTATCGGGATTTAATTACAAGCGTTATGATTCAACCAGCGGTGGTAACAGCCATTAAAGCGCCCATTTTATTCCATTTAAAACCACTCACGAGCATGATGTTTTCGGCGATTTTAAAAGAAATTGCACTTTACGCCAAAATCTCTAAGACAATTGAAGCCCATTAGGACCTTCGAATTCACTTCCGGTATGGAAAGGACCGTCAAAGGATTCATAATGAATCTCAACTTTAGTACAACATACCATCCCGAGTCCGATGGAAAGACAGAGAGCAACAGAGAACAAGACATATCGAGAATGCGATGGATAACCATCAGCGGGAAGATCAAATCTTCCATTTGGTAGACCCGCCTTGCAATAATGGTACCATGCATCTCGGCGATTACTCATTCAAGCATCAGTATTGAAAACATCGCGAGTTTCGATAATCCACCGCATTTAATAAAGAGTTGACCTGAATCATCATAAGGAGATGGAAGATCAAATGATCAGTACCACCAGAATTTGAAGTCAGCCAGATGCGAAAATTTATCATCGATAGTAATAGAACCCAGAATCGCGGCACCATAAGCTCGAAGGAAAGCTAACAGAGTTCTGAAATTGGGGAAGCCAAGTTGGCGCAGATTCAGGGCTTATCGAGATCCCCGGAAAGGATCACAAGAGGGCATACATGTTTGCATTAACTCCGTGATTCATCATAACGTACTTCGCGTTTACTGCTTAAGAAATATGTACCCTACGTTAATCATGTTATCGATTGGACCGTGGAACTCGTGTGAACTTAGCAGTCCTGGCAAGTACATCCTGCGGGCGTTATTGACAAAAGAAAACAAGCGTTCAAATCGAGCCATAGAGCTTTAAATATCCAGACCGTAATTCGTCCGGGAGGACGCGACATGGAGTACGGTGATATCATGCAAAGGAAAACGATCTTTTGAAAAATCTGAATACAGAGTAAGTATGCACGGTGACGCTGCAAAATAAGGGAGGGGATTAGAAGTGTCCCCTACAATGAGCCCCTGCTACGCATCATGTTATATGTACAATTGTAAATATGTTCTATAGGTCATGGTTGTTTTGCATAAGCTGTGGGCTGATGAGTTTTGTTAGGCCAGGGGTGCCTAAGTGTTGAAGGCTAGGACCCTGCTGATGTACTTGTATGTATGCGGTCAATTAATAAAATATAAATACCAAAAAAGCGTAATCACGATGGAAGAGCGATGTAATCGAGCCCGTGCATAAAGGGAACTAGGGGCCGGAAGGTGGAAAGGGGCTGAGATTTAGGTTTGAGTCTGGAATAATATTTTATTATTTATTCCTAAAAATCCATGTGCACATTTATTTAACCTAAACCTTTGGAAGGACCCGTGAATTCCAAGCGGGAGAAGGGCGATGGATCTTAAATACATGCAGCTCCTCAGTGCGACGTCAACCCCAGCATGCAACATGTCGCTCGAAGCCAACCGCGGGCGGGGAATCTTCCATTCGAAACCGAACCTGGTATGCGGAACCTGGCATTATCCGCCATCACCCTCGTTTATCAGTCAAAAGCCCGTGGTTTTGGTCCTGAGAAATCGGCACTACGTCCAGAGCCATGAGTCCGTGAATCGACTGGCAACTCGTCTCCCAGGAAACTGCGCATTGCTGTGAGTTAAACCTATGGAAGAAAAGAGATTTGTAACTGATAATCATTACAGATTTTTAGATAAGATGTGAAATACAAGGCTTAATTGAATTGTCTTGGATATCAAATTTCTTTCCTACTATATTTAATGAGAGATGTGGATGGTTCCTCCACTCCGCCTTTGAGTTTTGCTTTTACTTATTAAATATTCACATCTATCAGATATTTGGACATGTTGGCATTCCTCATAAGATTTCCATTTGGTAATAGATTTCTCCTCGCCATTTATAATTTTATTTTCATACACCTCTCCTACATGCTTCTCAATTGTATCTAACTTCATCTGAATTGTCATTGGCATGCCAAGTTTCAACTACATATATTGCATATAACTTTTGGTTTCTCTTCTCATTTTTTGGAGGTAATGGATCAATAAATGGAAATTGAGACCCAATCTAGTTGCAGTTTCCTCTCCTTATGTCCCATTGGCCCTTTTATCTTTTCCGGACTAGTTAAAGTCTTTTTTCCAATGAAATATTTTCTCGACATTTGTACCGCCAATTTGGTGAAAATGCATTTATCTCACTTTGATCATCAGAGGAACATATTCCCTCATCTATTATTTCGATATTACATGCATTCTCACAAGATTTGACATATCTTTCAGTGATAGGCTTCTCAAAATAGCTTGAATCATGAAGATAATCTAGGTTCTTGGATTGAGGATTTTGAGCATGATTGAGAGATCATTTGTCTGATCTTTTTCTTCCCACGCATTGGTGTTTGACATCTCAATAAATATACCACAATTGAAATTTCAAATTGAACTAGAAGCCAAAAGTGAAACCTCTAAGAGAAATAACATAAAATTAAAAATCCACCAAGTATAGAATATCTAATTGAACGGGTTACTTCCAATACTTCTCTCAAATTTCTCCTCACATTGTGATATGCTTCAAGACCTAGAAACACTGCAAAGATTAATGGATATAATGAAAAGAGGTGAAAATCCATACAAAGATACAAATTAAATCAGTTAAAAACAAAAACTTAAAAGCCAAGGGGAGGATGTAGTACAGAGATACTTTTAGCTATTTTATATGTGAAAAGTTTGAACAGTCTCAATGTCCCATCAATATATATAATCTTAAGAAGGTCATGACTTACTATGTTTACAAAGTGAGGTATCCATGTGACTAAAACCTATAACCACTTCCTGAACCTTCTAGTCTCCCAAATGGTGCTCAGGGAGTTAAATATTCCCTGGGACCAAAAGTGCCCCATCTTCAAGTAAATTAATTCTTTAATCAACGAAAATAGGTAAACCTTTTCCCCTATTTAGCACCCAACCAGCATGTTGCATGTTGATTTTGACATGTTTATCATAATTTTTCTACCCCCTCACGAACCTACAAATTAAAATGACATTTATTCTTGACCTCCTAGCAATTTTATTTCCAACACCTACAATTTTGGGTATCCACACACATATTTACAAAAATAAGGTTACCACAAGCCCTGATTAATGACTCAACACTTACAAATCCTAACTAGATTCATATATTTCTCCTCTTCCCTTTTTTAGATGACTAATTTCTATGTGATCTAGCTCTTGTATATGCTCTCTAGATTTCTAGGTTTCTTATTTTCTTTGCACATGGTCTTGGATTAATGTTGGGTGTCCATATCCATCATCTTCCTCTCTCAAGGAGGTGTTGCCACAAGTGTATCCTAGCTTCTTTGTTTATGATTTGGGCCTAGTCTCTTTATCTTTAGCTGGAGTGAGTGCATCTTATGGTGGTTGTGAATATATCCCTTCTTGTTTCTATCAATCATCCCTTCCAAATTTCCACCTCAAAGGAATACCTCAACTACAACTTATGGGGTAGGAGGTACATCTTTTTTCTAAGGGCATGGGATATCTCATTCTCTTAGTTTAGATATTATTGTTTTGGTTTGTTTTTTCATTTGTGTGTGTGTATGGAGACTAGGAACCCCTTTATTGTATTTTGCGAGAAAACAGAGACATTGAGGTACAAAAGGAGATCTAACCCCCTTAATTTGAAGATACATGTTTACTTTCTTGCTTTGTGTCCAAGTAGCATTGTTAGAGTAGATTGAATGTAGTAAAGAGTTTTCACCCAACTAGGAAGCTGAACTACAACTCCTCTCCTTCTCTCTTCCATGCTCACAAAAGGAAAATGATGAATGAACCATAATTGTTTACTAATTTGTCTTGTGTTCTCTCTGGAGGGAAGGAAAATTTTGGATTTATGTATTTCACTCTTATTTCACTTTGAAATGCCAAGAAATAGGAACAATAAGGTGCAGAAATAAAAATAGATTTAGTTACTTTCATTTAATTGATTTGTTTGTTCTTTCTTAGTGTATTTAGACATGAAGTATATCAAAAACAAGATAAAAAAAACGATAGTGCATGAAGTATATTAAATGAAAGATAAAACACCACCATGGTGCATTAAGTTAAGTAACAATCATAATTAAATTAGTTTTCCACCTCTTTCTTCCCTTCCATATTTTCTCGGTTTTGTCCTTAAAACCACCAATACCCCCACATCCACAGCCTTAGTCTTCTTTATTCTCATTGGCATTATTTTAATAAATAGATTTTAGTTTGTTGACATAGATTTTATCTCTAGACTTTATCCTAGGTTTAGTGTAGTCTCACAATGAGTTCCTGCATCACATAGTTATATGCAAAGAATTGTAAATATGTTCTATAGGCTTGAGTTTCAAGTTTTGTATAAGCCGAGGCTGATCGAGTTGTTAGGCCAGAGCCTGCTGCTGGAAGGCCAGAGCCCTGCTGGATGTACTTGCATGAAGGCAGTCACTCCACTACAACACACAAGGCATCATTCATCCATGGAAGAGGATGGGGACCGAGTCTGGCTGCATAAGTGCTGGGGAACTAGGGGATGGAAGGTGGGAAAGGGTCGAGGTGGAGCCTAGGGGCTGCTTCTGAATAGGCCCTGAATAATATTTTATTATTATTCCTAAAAATCCATGTGCACATTATTTTGTCCTAAGTCCTTTCGGAAGAACACGTGATTTCCCAAGTGGTGAGAGAAGGCATGACGGGACGAACATTACCTTTGGGTGACAGGTGTTAACCCTGGTGCATGCAATTATAAGCGTCGAGCTGAACCGTTAGTGGGGAATCTTCCTCCATTCGGGCCCGAACCTATGAGGGTGAAGGGAGTACGAACTCTGCCAGATACGCGGATTCATCTCAGAAGCCGTTAAGCATGTGTTTGTCTAAAGAAACCATGTACACCATGCTACGAACTATGAGTCTATGTCTATTCCAGGCAATCCCAAGAACACATCCCATGAACCCAAATTCCCTGTGTTAAAATCGAGTGGAAGAATCCTTGGTTGTTTGGGAAAAGTTGAGCCAGCATGTGCGTGGAGCCTCTATTCCAAAACCATCCCGTAAGATTATCCCGTGACAGCTGAACTGTTTTGGAAAACACTTATCTGTGTTTTCATGGGATTTTGCATTTGCACAGACTCCAGGACTCCGTGAGTCTGTTGGGCCTATGAGCGACTCCTCCGTGTGAGGGAGCAGAGGAGAAGAGAACTCCGAGAGAAATCCCTGTAGCTGCCAAAGAGCCCAGAATTCTGTCCCAAGCCTCCTGCTCTCGTGAACCTTGGGTTAAGGGAGACTACAACAAGGATCGTTTAGTGATGAGAGTAATTCTCCTGTGGAACAAGCATGGGAATGAGGGTCTGTAAAGGAGCGGAGATTTCGGGAGAGCTTTCCTGAATGAATGTGTCATCTTCCCTATAACCTCAGCCTCGAAGCCCAGATTCCTGTCTGGATTCGGTCCAAATGGGGCATCACTGCTGGATTGAAGAACAAGGTGGTCTAAGGTCAGAGGTCTTGAAGGCCTCAGACTTGGTTTGGTGATTTCTCCAACTGGACAAGACAAGTATTCTAATTATGATTTAACACTGCCAGGCATGACTGCTTGTTCAGGATCATGTTTCCTACTGTAAAATGAATTAATTTGATGAATACAGAACATTTTAGAATTATATAGCATTCTCCAGTACCCCTATATTTTACTCTGAGTTGTTAAGTGTGTTTAATTCTGGTTAAATGCATTTGTTTTTAAAATCTATGTAATGAATGGTAAACCGAGAGGTTGGGTGAACCTGGGTAGTGAAGGGTACGCTACAAATTGGTATCAGAGCAGCAAGGTACACTACATCTAGCCTCCTAGTTGGCAAGGGTAATCCTTCTATTCAGGTTTGTTTCTTCTTGCTTCCCGAAATATTCTATTCTCATCAGGTTTACACGTGTAGGTAAATACCTCTCGCAGCTACCATAATATCAACACTTTCCTCATACACAACTAAGAAATGATTCAATATTTGTGATTGTAGATACATTTTCTAAAATGGCTCATTTTCTACCATATAATGAGACAAATGATGCAAGTCATGTGGCTATATTATTTTTCAAAAAGGTAGTGAGATTACATGGGTTGCATAGAATTATAATGTATGATTAGCATTCTAGATTTTTCGTAATATTTCGGTGCCACATTGAAAATAGATGAATACAAAGATGCAATATAGTTTAACCTATCATTCTCAGGACCCAAAAAAATGGACAAACAATGTTTATGAACCAAACCTTGGGCAGACTTTTGTGGTGTTTAACTGGAAACAAACACAAATAGTGGGATATGGTATTTGCACAAGCAAAGTTTGCTGATAATAGTTCAGTGAACAGAGAAATAAATTATGCTCCATTCAAAATAGAGTGTGATAGAACCCCAAAAAGGAGTTGTAAATTTATTAAATTTGTCAATTGAGGATAAATGTAGCAATGATGCAAAATCATTTACTAAACAAATGTAACAAATGCATGAACAGATCAAAGTGAAACTGAGAAAAAAATAATGAGAAGTATAAAGAGCATATACACAAGTCACACAGACTGAGGACATTTGAGGAAGGAAATTTGGTGATGACGTATTTGGGGAAGGAGTAACTTCCCAATGGAGAGTATAGCAAGCCAAATACTTTTCTGATGAAACAAGCACATGGCTTTCAACAATAGAGTTAAGTAGTTGTGTGAACAAATGCATTTCTAGGTTATTTATATCAATCAAGAATCCTCAAAACTTTTCCAACAAGTCAAAGATAATATAGGAGCATTTACAAAGTTCCACACTGTAGAGAAGAATGTAGATCATAAATACTGCAGAACCACGACATGAGGTCGCAAAGAGATGATGTCCCATGAAGGAATGCATGGATGATTTTAGGGGCTAAATTTCGCTCATGGGCTAATTTTCCATGGTTTTTCCAAAAATGAGATTCGCTATTTTAAAAATGATTCGCCCAAATTCTATAGGATAAAATTATTTTACCTTAAAATCGCCAAAAGTTTATAAAAACTATATACAATCCTTAGAAATTTGAATATTTTTACAAAAATATCTCCAAACATTTATAGTTGGCATATGAAGGATTAGTAAGATTTGCCAAGGTTTCTACATTTTAAAATAAATTTCCATCCTTAAAATCATCCCTGAAGGAATGTTTAAAAAATATAACTTGTGATATTTGAAAGTTACAGAATAGAATCTTGTGGAGATTAAAGGTGTGCATAAATTGATGGTTATGGACAATAACATTGAAAAAGTTGAGGAGTTGGTAAAGAACTGCAAAGGGTTATTGTGAACCGACATTTATGTAACAACCCCTCAAAAAAGATGTTGCAATAAGACTGTTGCAGCAGAACAATGCAATAAACAATAAAAAAGTAAAGAACAAAAAATACATGAGCAATTAGGCAACAACAAATGAACCAATTGGAACTTGAACCACTTGGAGAATCTACAACTTGTACAATGTATTGTATGTAATTAATATAAAAACAGTAACAAGAATGCAAGAGACGGGATAAGAAAACTAAGTAGTAGAAAAGATAGGAGTTTAGGGGTCTTAGATGGAGAAGTAGGGCACATGACTCAAGAGTGACTGAGAGAATAGAATTGTAGCAGATAGTTGAAAGAGAATTTCCATTGTATGCAGCTTGTATCATGATTTAACATATTCAATTTTAACTGGGAATCTCTGCCTCATGTTTTTTAGGCTGTCTAGTCTGTCTTTTTGCCTGTGAGTATTATTGCAGTAATAGTACATTGTAACACATTGGTGATCTGATATGAGTTTACAACAGTCAACTGCATCAGAGATAAGAGACTAAGCCTAAATTTCTAGTGACTACCACAAAAGATGAAGATAAAGGCCCAACATTCAAACCACTTTCCCACTTCTTCCAATATGTGTTCTGCAACCTTAGTCGATCTTCTTTTCATTGTACCCATCTTTACTTTCTTGACTACTTATATCCATGAAAGAATTGCTTACTGATTGAACAACCTTATCCTGAGCAAAAACCCTATCAATTGAAGGATCATCACTCACTATTAGTTCATCGAAGGTCAACAAAAAAAAAATCAAAATAAGAAAGCATATGACACCAACAATTAACTGGCTAATATTATTCATCCACTTTTTGAGTTCTCTATGCATGTGTCCCTGACAGAGCAATACAAGAGGTATTCCCCTCTAGCCTTTGATATAATAGATACCCTCTATTAATGTAGATAAGCTACTAAGTTTCTTGCTCATAATCAACATGTATGGAATTAGTCAAAGGGGCACAAAATTATTTCTTGCTAAGATATCAAAGGCAGCTGGTAGTGGAAGTGATTGGATGAGAAATCGAATATGTAATAACATTCTTGATGATAAAAAATATTGATGCTACGATGGGCAGAGTTTTAGCATCTCAGATGAGGCATTGAATCATTGTTAGTCTGGGTAGCGTTCAACATAATTACACAAAAAACATTGAATCACTAGGCAACTTTATGGATTACTAATGCAATCAATTCATTGAGCTGTATCTGGGCAGGGGCTTTGAATCTCTTTCTGCTTTGTTGGGATGGAACAACTTACCATCTCTAGGATTGTAATTCCTTCTTGATGCAACAAATCCTCTTATCTGACTGGAATGGATGGGGTAACTGATGCAATTTTGTTGGTGGTGCAATCGAGTTGAATCCTCTGTTTGGGTATGAACAAGAGACTTCACTCTCTCTGTTAATTTTGATCCCAACATTTAGAAATCCTCAGGGGTCATTGAAACTCTGGTTTGATGGAACCTTCTGGAATCCCAATGTTCAGCATTCTTGAGGATGCATGGAACTTCTATATGGATGGCAGCCATTAGCACTTTCACTATGTATGGAATCTCTGTTGTTGATGAGTTTGTATCCATGATCTGGTAGAAGGCATTGATTTAGTTTGTGCCAAAGGCCATTCGATATCAGGTGCGCTCATTTTGGAAGTCCTAAACCTGAGAGTTTGTTCTTTTTGAGAAGATGAATCCAATGGAATCACAGAGCAAGGGGATTGGAGAGAGTCGTTCTTGGAAATCTCCCTTCCATCGTAGCAGAGTGTATGACATTGTAATCAATTTCCCATTAATAGTTTTATGTAACATGATCTCTAAATTAAATTTATATATATTCTTCTCATATTTGTAGACCCTTGATGAATACTGAGTTTTTCCCCATGAGGGTTCTCTAGTTGGAATTTTTGTGTTTTGTAAATTTGTGAATGTGGTTTGCTTATTGATATGTTCATGTAACCAAATTAGTTCATGACCACATTTTAAGCACAGACGCAAAACCTGAATGTTGTTTGAAAAAAATAATTTAAGGTTGTTGGAGAAAGAATTTGTTTTGTGTGCCATTGGAAGATTCCAAATCTTCCATATACAAATCAAAAGGTATCAAAATGTCTTTTTTTGAGTCTGTGGAGTTGCAATGAAGACATTCACGAGAAAAAATCTTAAATGAGAGTCTCTAGGTACTGCAGGTGATCAATCAACAAATCCAGGAGGATAATGAAGAATTGAGAAAGACAATGCAACAAAGAGAGAAAAAAAAGGAAGAGATGCAAAAGACATTGGACACCCATATGAAACTATTACATGTCTTCCAGAATGAAACCAAGACTATATGGAGTCTAAGGAAGAGCAACACACTGGCTAGCATCTGAATCATAAGAGGATTCACCACCATCCACTATCATCCAATTAACAGTTGAGTGGATTGCCACATAGGCACACTCATCGATGCCACAATAGCATTCATGTGCAAAGAAGACAAATCAATTTCTCTATAGGTGATTGCAAATTGATTCCTCTATTTAAGCATGGTGATTGATTCATCATTTTTTTTGTGGTGGGATTGGAATCGTAGGGTAACTACCTGTTGAGAAACAAAATTTTTTCTTGAGGAGAAATTTGAATGTTGGTGGGGAATGACGGTGTTTAGATTGAGACAAAAAAGGCAAAAAGATATTTCTTCCTAAGAAAATTCCAACTTGTAGTTGCAGTGATTGGAATTAGAAAAGGGGTACAAAATTATTTCTTGCTAAGATATCAAAGGCAGCGAGTAGTGGTAGTGATTGGATGAGAAATCGAATATCTAATAGCATTCTTGATGATAAAAAATATTGTTTCTACAATGGGCAGAGTTTTAGCATATCAGATGAGGCATTGAATCATTGTTAGTCTGGGTAGCATTCAACATACTTACACAAAAAACATTGAATCACTAGGCAACTTTATGGATTGATGATGCAATGAATTCATTGAGCTGTATCTGGGCAGGGGCTTTGAATCTCTTTCTGCTCTGTTGGGATGGAACGACTTAGCATCTCCAGGATTGTAATTCCTTCTTGATGCAACAAATCCTCTTATCTGACTGGAATGGCTGGGGTAACTGATGCAAGTTCGCTGGTGGTGCAATCGAGTTGAGTCCTCTATTTGGGTATGAACAAGAGACTTCACTTTCTCTGTTAATTTTGATCCCAACATTTAGCTTTCCTCAGGGGTCATTGAAACTCTGGTTTGATGGAACCTTCTGGAATCCCAATGTTCAACATTCTGTAGGATGCATGGAACCTCTATATGGATGGAAACCATTAGCACTTTCACTATGTATGGAATCTTTGTTGTTGATGAGTTTGTATCCATGATCTAGTAGAAGGCATTGATTTAGGATGGTTATAATAATAATTCCCCTCTAAGCATTTAGGATGGTTATCTGCCTGCACTGGTGTGAACTATTTTCAGTTACTGGATATTCTTTCCATTTACAAATTGAAACAACTAATTGTAATTCAACACAAATTTGAGAAAAAAATAGGTTATATTCACATGGCCAATTACATTAGATATTTGTCTCCCAGGAAACAAAAAATAACAAGATAAGTGGAAAGTCATATGTTGTAGTGTTCATATTAATGTGTTGGATTTTGAATTTGAATTGTAATATCTTTCTCAATATTAGTTGATTAATGTTATAGGTCTAAATTCAGAAGAGATAGGATATGTACACTTGGGTGGGATTTAATAGTGCAATGGTTTGGTTAGGTAGAAGGATCTCTTATCCTACAAACAAGAAGATTTCATACAACAATTTGATTTGATGTTAGATTTGGCAGTGATGTTAAAATTATAATAATATTATTATTATTATTAATATCATCAATGCTACTTGGAAAGAGCACATCTCACATTTGAAACATGCATTAGACACACTTAAGGAGCAATGGATTTCTAATCTCATGAAGAGTGAGTTCAAAAAAGAGTCCTTGGTGTACCTTGGACATATGATTGGTGGAAGAGTGCAAAAGGTTCATCCAACCAAGATTGAAGCCATCAATAAGTGGTCTACTCCTAATAGTGTGATAGAGGTAAGAAGTTTCATGGGAGCGACCTGATATGTGAGAAAGTTCATTTCCACATTTTGAACAACACTT
>SNQJ01S0038298.1:6804-45894 GCA_010110895.2 Picea sitchensis | reverse complement strand
GCTACCACCTATTGACTCTGTTTGCATTGGTCCACATAGGTCAGTGTGAACAAGTTCAAGATGTTGTTTGGCTTGATTGGAAGACTGTGGAAAACTAGTTCTCTTATGTTTTCCAAGTATACAAGACTCACATGGGGGAATTTTCTCTTTAAAGATAGGAAGACCTTTGACCATGGAGTTCTTCTGAAGAAGACTTAGACTCTGAAATGGTAGGTGTCCAAATCTTGTATGCCAAACCATAGTTTCATTCAGGGTGGATGCACTCTGTGCATATGGTTGACTCAGATTTGCAGTTTTGAGTGTAAGGGGAAACATCCTATTTGGAGTCATAAGGATTTCAGAAATTAATTTTCTGTTGGGTTTTTTATCATAAATTTTGCAAGATGCTCCCTCAAAAAGTACCTTATAGCCATGTTCAATGAGTTGTCCTAAACTTAACAAGTTATGTTTCAAATCTGGAACATGATAGACATTGTATATGCCTTTCTTTACATTCCTGTTTAGTAAGAATAGGAACAGTTCCTTTCCCTTGAACATTGATTAAGTAATCATTTCCAAGTGTAATATCATATGAGATTGAAGAATCAATGCATGAAAGTAAATCTTTTTTACCTGTCATGTGATTGCTGCATCCACTTTCCAGCAACCAGAGATCTTTGGGTTGTTCTTCAGTCTTGTGGCATGAGGGAAACATTCCTCCTGAAGTTTCTCTCGTATGATTTGACACATGTGCTCTGCCTGAGAGTTGATCTACTTACTTCTTCCTGCATTCAGATTCATAGTGCCCATACCTTTTGCAGTAATAGCATTGTATGCTTGATTTCTCATTTGATCTTCTCCCTCTGCCTCTTTGAGGCTGGAAATTCTGATGTTGATTTTGTTTTGGTTGTCTTTGACCTTGGAAATTTTGATTCAGATATTGCTGTCTGTTACCTTCTTTCACTTTCTTCCCTACTGCAAGAAAGTGCACGAGGTTTAATCCTCTGCAGCGCCAAGGAATTTTTGACATGTGAAGTTCCAACATCATCTGGACCGTCCATCAAGAGACACGTGGTGAGATCGCGACACTTCGCTGACTCGCAAGGTGTAAAGGTCAGAAGAATGTCGTGAGAATTCGCGAATCACAAAATTCTGAGTCATTATGGATCGTTGGATCGTGAAAGATCGTGAGCCGTTGATCTTGTCGCATTGCAAAATCGGTAATCGAGAGTTGGACATGCAAAGGCGATTTCACTCCAAAAACTTCGATACGCGATATCACGAAATCCCGAGAGGACTTGTGAGTCATCCATCTCAGAGGACAGGTGGTATCAGATCCAAGTGTTGTCAAATCAACATTTCGAAGTTCGTGGTTTTGAAAGACCATTGCAACAAGAGTTCTAAACTCACGAAATTGCGATTCACGAAATAGCGATAAGATCACAGCCGTCCAATTGTCCGGACACATGGCGGACATCGAGGAAACCGTTGGCGTTTCGACATCTGGGGTTTCAAGTTGACAGAGAAGTTGTGTCAATGGAGCATCGCAAGTCGCGATATCCCGAGGTTGAATCAGGACCATCCATCTTGTGGGGACGCATGGCGTAAATCCGAGGGCTCAGGAAAAATCCTGAAAGGGGAGATTCCATCGGCATATCGGGATTCAGTGTTTCGTGAATCCTGAGGACAATAAACACGAGCATTTCGGAACTCCGAAGTTTGAAATCTAAATAGTAGAAAAGCTCCGTTGTGGGGCCCAGCTGACGTCATCTCGTCAAAACAAGGGATCGGGAATCTCCACGGTGAAACCCCCAAAGTGGACTTGAGACATCCATCTGTTGGGACACGTGGCAGAGATCAAAGTAATTGAGAAAAGTCCTGAAAGGAAAGTACCATCGGTAAATCAGAGATCGAGGAATCGAGGATTCAGAAGAGCTCGTCATCAAGGTTCATGAAGTCCCGATTCGCGATATCCTGATAAGATCTGGACTGTCAGATCACAGGAAGATCTGGACCATTAAATCGTCCAAAAGCAAATTTTGCATTTCGGTAATTTGAAAGGCAAAAAAAACACGAAGAGCCCGTAGTGCTTTAACATTAAGGCGCGCAGTCACATTGCACGGTGACTAAGGCCAATTCAAGGCCGATAAGCTCCTTTCGGCCATCGGCAAATCGACATTTCGCCGTTTGGAGGTAAATACGAAATTTCCCTCTATTGTTTCTGCAATTTTTTTTTATGGTGTCGTCTAGCAATTTAGGACCAATTGAGGGTCCAATTCTTCTGGGAAAGAATTACGAGTTTTGGTCTCTTCGGATGATATCCTTCTTTCAAGCAAAAGAGTGTTGGGAACCAGTGGATCTTGGATATGTGGAACTAGATCCAGGAACCCTATCTTCCATGACAAATCCATAGCGAATTGCTCAGGCAACACTGAGGAACAAAGAAAATAAAGCTAAGTTTTGGATTCAAAACTCTGTGGATGATTCAATTTTTTCAAAAATCACAGGCGTTGGTACTTCAAAACAGGCCTGGGATATCCTTCAATCTTCCTACCAAGGAAATGCCAGGGTCAAAACAGTTAAACTGCAGACCTTGAGGACACAATTTGAGACTTTAAGAATGACAGAGTCCGAAAATGTGGATCAGTTCATGACCAGAGTCATGGGCATCGTGAACCAGATCAGACTGATTGGTGAAGCCATAACTGATCAAGGAATAGTTGAGAAAATCCTCAGAAGTTTACCCAAGAAATTTGAAATGGTTGTCATAGCAATCCTTGAATCCAAGGATCTGTCAAGTTTTTCAACAGATGAACTAATTGGTTCTCTGGTGACACATGAGACTAGACGGCATCTCAAAGATGAGTCAATCTCCAATGCTTTCAAAACTCAATTCTCCTTTAGCAAAGGGAGAGGCAGAGGAAGAAGCAGAGGTCACCAAGGAAGAGGGAGCAATCAAAGTAACCCTCATTCTAGTGGAGGTAACAGATAACAGTATCCGAATCAAAATTTCCAAGGTCAAAGACAACAACAACAAAATCAACATCATAATTTCCAACCTCAAAGAGGCAGAGGGAGAAGATCAAATGAGAAATCAAGCATACAATGCTATTACTGCAAAAAGTATGGGCACTATGAATCTGAATGCAGGAAGAAGCAAGCAGATCATCTCTCAGGCAGAGCACATGTGTTAAATCATACGGGAGAAACCTCAGGAGGTATGTTTCTCTCATTCCACAAGACTAAAGAACAACCCAAATATCTCTGGTTGTTGTACAGTGGATGCAGCAATCACATGAACCTTTGATTCAGATGTAAAGTTTATGCAGTAGGGAAGAAACATAGAGGCAAATTTCCCCAACATCATTTTAGAGCAAGTGAACCTTTGGCGTTAGTACATGCAGATATTTGTGGCCCCATGCAGACCTTATCTCTTGGAAAGAATATGTATTTTCTTCTCTTTGTATATGATTTTTCAAGGATGTCTTGGGTCTATTTCTTAAGTGAGAAGTATCAAGATTTTATCTTCTTTCAAAAATCTAAAGCACTTGTTGAGAAGCAATCAGGATACTATTTGAAAGTCTTGAGAACTGATCGAGGTGGAGAATTCACCTCTAATGAATTCAAAGATTTTTTCAATTTACATGGCATCAAGAAAGAATTAACTACTACATATACTACTCAACAAAATGGAGTAGCAAAGAGAAAAAACAAAACAATTGTAGAGATGGATAGATGTATGTTAAAAGAAAAGAGTTTTTCAAACATGTATTGGGAGGATGCAATCCATACAACTGCATATATCCTCAATAGAAGTCCTACAAAGATGGTAAAAAATTATACTCCTTGTGAAGCTTGGTTTTGTAGAAAACCAACTATTTTTCATCTAGAAATTTTTGGGTCTGCATGCTTTGTTCACATTCCTGCACAACAAAGACATAAATTAGTTGGAAAATCAGTGAAATGTATTTTCATTGGATATTCAGAAGAAAGAAAGACTTATAGGTGTTTTGATCCACTTACTAATAAACTTTATGTTAGTAGAGATGTGATATTTGATGAAGGGGGATTTTATCGCAAGAATGAAGGAGAAGATAAAGAGCTTACCCCACATATTGGAAATTTGATTTTTGATAACAATGATCAATCTTTCCAGCCCTTTGTTGTAAGAAATGCAGGCTTGCCTTCAAGGAGTTCTACATAAAATTCATTTTCATCTTCTCCGTCAACTGGATCTCAAGTTGATACTCAAACAACACCTCCATCTAGTCCTCCTAGAAAACCAAGAAGTTTAAAAGAGACATATGAGACATTTAGGTATGCTGGTGACAATTTTGATGTTTTTTCTTCTGCCCATGTTGAACCTTTTAATTTTAAAGAAGCTTCCACTGATGAACCATGGGTGCAAGCCATGGAATATGATATATCATAGATCGAAAAAAATGATACATGGGAGCTTGTTGATCTTCCTCATGGAAAATCCACTATTGGTGTAAAGTGGATTTACAAGCTAAAATTTAATATGGATGGAAGTATTTCAAAGTATAAGGCATGTTTAGTTGCAAAATTATATGTGCAACAAGAGGGCATTGACTATGAGGAAACGTCTTTTCCTGTAGCAAGACTTGAAACAATAAGAACTTTTCTTTCCATTGCATGTCAGTTAAAGTTGACAGTTTATCAGATCGATGTCAAATCTACTTTTTTAAATGGATATTTGAAGGAAAAAGTTTATGTTGAACAACCTGAACGTTTCATTGTTAAAGGTAAAAAAGATAAGGTTTATAGGCTTAAAAATGCTCTTTATGGTCTTAAACAAGCTCCTGGAGCTTGGTACTCTAGAATTGATAACTATTTTCATGATCATGGATTTAATAAATGTCCTTCTGAAAGTACCTTATACAAAAGGGTTGTGGGATCAGATTTCACCATTGTTTTCTTATATGTAGATGGCTTAATTTTTATGATCACCTCTCCCTCACTTGTGAAGGAGTTCAAAGAGACAATGAAATCTTAATTTGAGATGTCTAATTTAGGAGAAATGCAATATTTTTTGGGTATGAAAATAAAACAAGCAATTGCAGGTATATCGATTAGTCAATCCAAAAGTGTTGATTACTTGTTGAAGAGGTTTAACATGCAAGGTTGTAAACCTGTGAGTACTCCCTTGTTTGTTGGGAGTAAACTAATGAAGGAAGATGAAGCTCCAATTTGTAATGCCACTCTTTATAGATCTTTGATTGGGAGTCTTATGTATATGACGACCACTAGACTAGAAATCATGTTTGTTGTAAGTCTGGTTGTTAGGTTCATGCATCAACCTCATGAGACTAATTGGCGGCCAACTAAAATAATTGTCAGATATGTAAGTGGTGAAAAATCGTTTGGATTGTTTTATAGTGCTACTAATGATTCCAATGTTGTAGCATACACAGATACAGATTGGGCAGGTTGCTTAGATGATCAAAATAGTACTTCTGGATATGTTTTTCTCTTTGGAGGAAATATTGTTTCTTGGAGCAAAAAACAACCCATTGTTTCTCTATCCACATCTGAAGCAAAGTATATTGCAACGTTATCAACATGTACACAATTCATCTGGATGGAAATATTGTTTTAAGACTTGGGAATCAAAGTCAATAAGCAAATCAAAGTCTATTGTGACAATCAAAGCACTATCTCCATGACAAAGAATCATGTATATCATAGCAGGAGCAAACATGTTGACATTCGACATCACTTCATTAGAGAGCTTGTCCAACAAAAATTTATCTCTTTTGAATTTTGTAAATATGAATATTAGCTTGCCAACATTTTTACTAAGGCTCTTCCAAAGGATCAATTCAAGAAACTCAGATCACTGTTGGGAATCCAAAAACTTGACATCAAGGGGGAGACTGAAAAACGTGATGCTAAGTTTTCAGCATGCGTTAACCTCACTATTTACAGTTGTGAAACTAACTCTGCCACTTGTTGATCAACTGCTGCCACGTTTTTACTTCCTTATCCACTGCATTGGGTTTTCAATTTTTTATTTAAATGATAGGTTTATTTTCTGCAAACACAGTTTTTGAATGTATATTTTGTTTGAGAAAGTATCTCTGTGTACTGTTGTAGAGGCCTTTCTTTAGCACCTTGTGTATCGGAGGATTCTATGTTTCCATTTGTTTATTTACAGTCTGTAACAAAGGTACTCTTCATCTCTTTTATTTTCATAAATAAAGCATAAGACAATAGTTTTTAGAAACATAGAAATTTTACTATTTGCACATGTCGTTCTATTGTTGGTGGTCAATTTTTTGTCAATACTATCATTTTTTGTTTACTGGTTTATTAGAATCTGCATTTTTTGGGTGTGACTCCTTTTGTACACATAATTCCTTTTGTCAAGTCTTCCAGAGTTACCTTTCCGACAGGTTTTTCGGTGGGTCATTTTTAAATTTTTGACCAATCCAGAAATCTGATCGATTTTCTAAGCATCTGGGTTGGTTTAAAATGGGAAAAAATCCTTTAGATAAGGTTTTGAAATGTATGAAACTTTGATCCATGATGAACTCAGAATACCCCTAAAATTCAGGCCGGATTCAGGCCCGAAAATTGCCTGAAAAACGGGTCTGTTTGCTCCTGAGTTACCTACTCCATTGATTTTCGGTTGTCCGTCTTCTTCAAACCAAGAGATAAATTTAATGATGTAGTTGGTACAGATAGCCCTTACTATGTAGTTCTCAAGGTGCTACGCAAGAATTATTGTCTTGAAGTTGATGTGTGGAGTGTTGGAGTCATTCTCAACATTCTATTGGGTGGAGTTCCTCCATTTTGGGCAGAAACTAAACAAGGGATCTTTGAGCACATCCTCCAGGTTCAACTTGTTATTTACACAGTTGGCTCCTCTCTTGTTGTGGTAGATATATATATTTAGTGTAGTAATGCGAGGGTGTAGAAGAGATTTGAAGGGGTTGTGTACTTACAGGTTTTTTTAATGAAGAACTTCTCATCAAACAAGGTAACATAATTAAAGCTGGTGGTTCTTGATGTACTTTAGTGCCAAAATAACACATCATTGATTTGATTATGTCTAGAGTATATAAAACTATGTATTTGGACATATGGAAATATGTCAATATAATGATTTAGTATATAGACTATTCTTCAAGGAAGTATATCAATTACCATGATTCTGTCGGGTGAAACTTTTCCAAGTATGCTTCAAAATTATTTGGTCATTAAAAATACATCGTTGATGGTTAGAAACAATTGTACCTTCAATGGATGAAGTGACATCTCATAATGAATGGTTGAGGAGCATAGTCTACGAGAGTTAAGAGTGGATAGAAATGTTGATGAAGACCACACCACACAAGGTCGGAATCCAAAGGCCACTTTTATGTAGTTTCAATATATTTAGTTTGTGGTGTAATCATTTCAAGGAGGTTGTTAGAATTAAGTGCTTGCCTTTAGAGTTGGTTTGAGTTTGAAACATATCTATCTAGTTGGTTGTAGAGATCTTCTCCAAATGAATTAGATCAGGTTATGTGTGTGTAATTGAAAGGATGTTCCCTAGTGATTGTTAGAATTAATGCTTACTTTAGAGTTGGTTTGAGTTTGTTATATCTAGTTGGTTGTGAGAGATCTTCTCCAACAATTAGATCCGATTTATGTGTGTAATTGAGATATTCCCTAGTGATTTTTTTGTGTAGTTGAGGGAAAAATTTATGGATAAATATGTGCTTGATTGAATAATAAAAATACTCAGAATATTTTTTTGTTTGTATACAATATGTCTTCTCTCCGTAATTTTATTTGTTTTCTGCTAAAGCCTGCTATGCAACACCTCGTCAGTCACTCCTACTAAATGAGACTTCATTGAATCTCCTAGCTTACCCACTAGTACCTTGTCCTAAACGATCGCGATTCCTACTTAACTCCTACTCAACGAGATGTCCTTGGTCCTCCTAGCCTATGCACAAGTACACTGTCCTAACCAATTTCCCATGACACTGGACAAAACATATTGTGGCATCCACAATTTAGCCACCAAGGCTACCAAAGTATATGAATTTTCCTTGCAACTTACCAAGTATTCCTAGTGTGCCTTCTATCATGCCACTACCACTAGAACCTCAAGTCAATATTTCTATATTCTCCCCCACTTAGAATGTCACTTCAAGTCAACACAGTGCCATCAACTCATCTAATGAAAGAGATATTGGCGGTGAAGATAGACTTCAACAATTCCCATTCAAAGTTTTCTCTGATACAATTTGTAACAGGGATAGACATTCTGTTCCTCTTGAGTTTTCCAAACCACTGAAGAAGTATAGCTGCTGGCGGCACCTACCTGACCTCACAAGTTGGGCATGACAAACAACTTGTTCATATCTCAACTGGAATACGCCTCATTGTCATAACCTAGTCGAATCGAAGCTAGTAATATTTAATTGTGTAGAAGTTTGAATGCTCACTTCACCATAGACAACGTTGCAACATTTCAACCCAACCATAGGAGAATTACTCCTGCCTCCCCTGAGCCAAGCACCGATACATATTATATATTTTTGAAACTTCAATACATATGTTAGATAATGAAAGCACCGAGATGCTTCTAGTGATAATACACATTGGTGTGCCAATATTTAATATCCATAGAATCTTAGAAATATATAATATGCACTAGTATGTATTACATATTTTTGAAGTCCCAACCTACATTTTATATAATGAAATAATTGGTGTGTATTAAATATGTAAAGCACAGATGTGCATATGACCTTATGCAACGTTATGTCTTCTAACGGTTACGATAACAATAATGACATTTGTAATGGTATCATTAAAGGGAATGATGCTTTTGTTGTCGTTAGAAGTATCAATGTTTTTATCATAGTTGTTTTCACTAGTGTGTATGACTTAATATAATGCATTAATGCATAAATATGTATGAATTGAATCGTTTCATTCAAATGAATACAATGCACTCATATATTTCAATGTTGAATTTGTCCACATTGTGGGCATGGAAATGCAACGTCTTCTTTTTTTACAAAATTTTAGTTAATCATCAAATCATCAATGGACTTTTACAATAATATTGATTTTTATATTTTAATTATTGTTTTTGAATATAACTATTTCATTAATGTATTGTATCGTTTAAACAAATATATAATCTCATTATATCTCTATTCATTGTAAGAATGTAAATCATCTATATATTTAATTAATGATGTAACATTTTATGACACTTGATAATGCAATATAATAGATAACCTATTTTATTGTATACAAATAAGAGGCCCTTCATCATACATAATGAGAACAAAAAGGTCTATAATAATCAAAATGTCAATAAATAATGGTTACAATTATTGGTATGATGTCATTATACAATTGGGATAATATGTTCACATTAAACAAAATGTTTGATATTTAGAGACAAATATTCCAAGATATACAATTTGTAACATTGAATTTTCAGTGATCATCATTCATCGGTCAAACTACTATCATGGCTCGAACTACTAGCATGCCTAAGTTCTTGATCACTTGTAGGGTGTCAAGTGTAGTGACACTAGAATTTATTGTATCAATTTCTAAAGTAAGTTGAGAGATATCATGTTTATTTTAGGCTTGGGCTACATTGAATGCATTTTCAAAGTTGTAGAAGGACTTGTCCAGGATAGTGATATGATTGTCAAATTCTTGGCTACGGGTGGCCATCGAGAAGATAGGCTGGCAAGAATAGGGATGGTCAATTTGCATAAAAAGGGCTTAGGATATAGTAGTATCACCGTGATAAGTTCAAAAATAGGAATCTAATGAGATGGGACCAAATCACGATGCTAGAGAACGTGGGTGGGTCCACAAAAAAAATGGTTGATTGGAGAAGGGTACCATGACGATCAATGTGAAGAGAGGAATCTAGTGGGATACGTCCTAAATAAGGGCCCGATTGGGACCACTATATTGTTTTTATCCACACAAATTTATATTGATGTCTAAATAATACTACATTGATAGTGTGTCCAAATTCTTAATAGGTAAGATTGTGTAGGACTTTTTGGAGCCTGGATGCAGGAATCAAGGTTGCCCACATTGGATGTGCAAAATTTCAACACTATTTATGTTATGTTATGTTCCGATAGAAAGGATTAGGCTTTTTAGGGTTCCTACAGACAAGGGAGTGTTCTATGGTATATCTCTCTTACATAATTGCATAGTATAACAATAGTACTTGACCCAATATCTTAGGGATCTAGCTTAGGAGGGTTAACCAAACCCTTAGCCGTACTACCTGATTATCTAGGTACACAAGAGTAGTCATCTTGAGTGTTGTTCTTTGTGCCAATATAGTAGTCAGGTGATCGATTGAATGAGATATGACTAGTTTTAGGAGACTTATTGAACTTCTTATATACCCGAGGATATGTGGGAGTGAAAGGACATGTACGTCTGATTTCTAATGTGGTACTACTCAAAGGAGTACCAACAATGGTTACCGATATTTCCAACAAGGTGAAACCATGTGTAGTTATTGTGTGTATTCTTCCCCAACTACATTTTTTCCCACATAATGACATATCACTTTGCGTTATAAATGTCGTCACAAGTTTCTAGACTATTTTTTTTTTCTAAAAATCTATAGAGGAAAGGGTTTTGATACAACTTGTAAGGTACCAAAAGGAAATATGTATAGAAAAAACATAATTATTATCACAATAATTAATAGAAAGAATGAACAATAAGCACAATGAGACAATAGATCCAAAATATGATACATTTATCATATTGGGAGAAAATCTCACTTGCCTCTTCAAGGGGGAAACTTGCAACAGAGTAGAGGTCGAGTACAAATGATTTACAAAAAAAAAATTATGTTCTTTTTATTCATATTTATACTATTTCTATCTTCTAGAGAACATTCTAGAGGAAGAACTTTCTAGAGATAGAACCTTCTAGTAAGTCTTATTATAGTAGACATGTTCACATTATTACATAGGCCTTATTTATTAATGAACATAGAAAAGCATATTATTCTATCTAATTGAGGGGTTAAAGAGGTTAGGACCCTAACAATTTTATCCAGATTTCATCATTATCAATGAAATGAGAGCCAATATACTTAACATTCCTTGAGAAACATAAACTGATGTCGACACGATTGAATATGTGACTACAAAGGATGACGAGTTGCTTGAAATCCACTAAATATAAAACAAATACCAATATTTTAATGGGGAATGCATTTGATAACTTTGGATGAGGTGTTCAATGAGGATGACATGAGACTTCCCTATGTGAAGCACAAATGATAGCTAATAATGGAGGAAGTCAAAGAACCAGCTAGACATAAGGTGATTTTTCATCCGGGGGAAGTTAAATGAACTAAGGGCATAGATGGTTTTAAGGGCTAAATTTCACAAATGGGCTAATTTTCCATGATTTTTCCAAAAAAAAAAAGATTATCCAATTTCCATTTTTTCTAAAAAGGATTATCCCAAATTCCATAGAATAAAATTATTTGACCTTAAAAAGTGCCAAAAGTTTATAGAAACTATATAAAATACTTATAAATTTGAATATTTTTACAAAACTATCGCCAAACATTTTACATTTTGCATATTAAGGACTAGTAAGATTAGCCCATGTTTCTACATTTTAATATAAATTTCCATCCTTAAAATCATCCCTTACTAAGGGTATGTCAAATTGCGACTAAGTATTAGTGGATGCAGATGGATAGATAGTTGATGATGGAAACTCTCGGGATCACAATAATGGATACTAGAATATATAAGGTGTTGCATGAAACTAAAATAATTGTAGGTATGGGTGACTCAATGTGGATTCTCTCGCTGAGGGTCAAGTTTGATAGAAACTCCATTGGGTGCTATGGTATGAATATTGGTGCTTCCATCATAAAGAATGTTCCTTTTATACTTACCAATAAATGAAAGAACGTTCCTTTTATAATTACCAATAAATGAAAGAATGCCAAAAATTAAGCAATTTACAAACAAGGAAACCATAGCCCACGTGATGTTATCAAACAAATCAACCATATGTGGCCAGAGTGATGAAAATGAATAGGGAGGGGGCCTTGTGTAAGTTTCTATGGTGGTGGATGAATAATGAATTGGAATGCAGATGGTCTAATAATATTGGGGGAGATAGAGGCTAATGACAATGTAGTAAATAATTCAACATAACCAACCATAAAATACGTGAATAAGAAATTATGCATTGTCTGTGTAGGTCACAAATTATTATCACGCCTCCGAGAGTAAAGAATGCATAATGTATAGATTTCAAATTTTTCGAATCGAGAGTGATCGATCGAGTTGTTTCCAAATGTAAAGAGCATAAAGTGGAAAGTAAAAACAAAGAAAGGAAACACTGCTACTAATGAATTATTTTAAATGTTATTGGTTTTATTTGTGAATTCAAAAGAAATTCAAATAATAAAGGCAAACATAAAACACAAATTAATCAACAAATATCACAAGTGATTCATTTTGTATCCTATAACCATTTATGAGTATGAACCAAAACTAATGATTTGTATTGTGTGAGAAATTAGGAACACAAACCAAAGAGGGACAAATTGTATTCTATTACCACTCCGTAGATGAATTAAAGTATAATGATTTGTATTATGTAACCAATTAGGAACATGAATCAAAGCAAAACAATTTGTATTATGTAATCAATTAGGAACACGACTTAAAGAAAAATGATTGTATTTTATTTTATCTATAAACTTTCTTAGGATAGTCACAATAGATATGATAAATAAAACTAAATTATACATTATGAAGATTAAATTCCTTTAGATTCCAAAAACTTTAATTATTCATTTTGTGTTGATGCATGCAATAGATAAAATACATAAAATAAGGAATAGTAAAATACAATCATATACCATCCAAAAAATAACAATATATATATATGAATATATGAACCCTATATGTATTAAAAAAAAATTGTGTTCTCCTTTCAACAATAAATTTGCAAAAATTTGATTTCATTATCTTACCACCTACCTTTTAAACTCTTTGTTACTACTCCTCTTCCTCTTTCATATTTTGTGAAAATATATGCAAATAAGTACATTCCGAATAGAGGATGACTCAAAAAAAAGGATTTGTATATCATAACAATAGTAAACAAGGGTTGCATGCCAACGTAGTCCCTACCGAGTTAGTTGGAAAATAAATGTTGAACAATGAAACTTAATATAACTAAATGCACAAGTAATGAATATTTTTTGTCAAAATATAATAATTGAGCGTTGTTTGTTATTCAAAATGTATAATGAAGACTGAATGGACCTATAATATTCATAAATATAATATAAATATAATAAATATATTATAAATATAATAATAAATAATATATTAGATAATAAATATAATAATGCATAATAATAAATCCATAGTACAACTTTTTATATTTAGATGTGGTGATTGGTGAAATTCATTGATTATGTAATTAATTCTACATATTAAAAGAAGTGAAGGGAAGAATAATACTTCAATTCTATCAACCAATTAGAAATGAGAAACACAAATATTTTTATTATATCCAAAAAGATATATTTGTTTTCCTATGTTAAACATGACATTGCATACACAAATTTATGGTAAAAGGCAAATTAATGTCACATCAAAAGGAAACTCATTGCTATAGTCCCATGGCATAGACTAACAAGAAGTCATGTAATGAGAATCGAACACCTCAACCAAAAACAAAACGTGAAAAATCAATACAAAATGGAAGATGATAGCGGTCATGAAAGTAACCGATGGTTATCAAAGAAATATATGAAGACATGTTAGCATTAACTCAGATGATAAAAAGTAGGAACACAACATTAGACCTTCTTATTATTCTCATCGAATCTCATATTACGAATCCAAATATGAATATGTTGGATTTCTAAATTAAAAATAATGTTTAACAACAACAACAACAACAACAACAACAATAACAACAATAATAATAATAATTTGGAGATTTAATTGTCTGAGAGTTTTTGAAATGTCCTCACTCTTATTTCATCTCATTTCTAATAAAATCACTCTTATTTCTAATGAAAGTTAAGGTAGGGAAGTCCTTTATTTGAAGAAACGTTGAACAACTACAATGTAAATGGTCGCCAAGCAACTAAAAATTCTGAAAGGTACACACAAAACGAGTTCAATGAAAGCCCTTCCAACAGACTCTGCAGGTATAAATCCACGTGATAATGTTGATAGCATGAGACCAGTAATCTGAGATGTAACAAAAAAGGTTCCATTCTTAGCTGCTTCCAATATATTCTTGGCAACTCTTTCCGATGTCTCTGCTTGGCTACGTTTGTACAGGGTAATCAACTTCGACATCTTCAATATCTCTGTGTGAGTCTCTAAACCACCTGCAATGTATAAATTGGATTAAATATTTTAAAGAGATTAACCAACAATGTATAGATTGGATTAAAGATTTTAAAGAGATTAATCTTAGAGTATGCGTTTTTAAAAAGCTCCAATTCATTATTTATAGGTCATATAGGTCAAGGAAAGATGACCATAAAGACCTAGAGATAATGGTCAAGTAGTAAATGAATATAGAGTTGCAGTAAGGGAATACAGAGTTGCATGGGGAATTGAATGGTTGACCATAAAGTTAGAGATAATAGCTTTAGTAAGTGACTACAAAGTTCCACGGGGAATTGAATTGAATTGTTGCACTTCATTTGGTTAATAATGATGGTGATGTGAATTAAAATTATTTATAAGTCATATAAGTCAAGTAAAGATGACCATAAAGTTAGAGATAATGGTCCTAGTAAGTGAATATAGAGTTGTAGTAAGTGAATACATAGTTGCATGGGGAATTGAATGGTTGACCATAAAGTTAGAGATAATGGCTTTAGTAAGTGACTACAAATTTGCACTAGGAATTGAATTGAATTGTTGCACTTCATTTGGTTAATAATGATGGTGATGTGGATTAACATTATTTCAACTACATTCAGGTATAGGTGAAGTTTTGAGCAAAGATGAAGTTAAGATATCTTAAATTCATGATGACTAAGGGAGCCAATGAAAATGTTGATTGGATAGTGATAACAACCAAGAAGTTAATTGGATATTGGTTCATTTATGAAGATGATACAGTTTTGTTTAGCCTTTTATTAAGCTATAATATGTGGAAGGTTGCTTAGTGGTTGGTGTGGTTTGGCCAAGTACAATTTAAGACAATTTTGACATAATTATGTTTGGTATATGGGTAAAAGTTTGCATATGGTAATACTATATGAGGCACCACTTGGCAAAAAAAGAAATAGAATCCTTTTTAAAGGAGTTTATTCTATACTAAAACTTGTTGAAAGTTTGGGTCCAACATAGCTATAAGGATAAAATTTAGTGATTGGATGTTTGTGTAATTTTTTTTTATTGTAAGGTAAGGTATTTTTTAGCCATTAACTTTGTATACTTCTGATTTTTTTTTAAGAGATCTTCTAATAGCAAACAATCAAGTGACTGGTTTTTCTTCTAAATTTTGTAAAATTCCTAAAAAAAAAAAAAAAAAAAAAACACTTATCACTTCAAATTTAATGTTTCAAGCAAAATATCTCAAAGATACACATAACTTCTTCTTTATCTTTATAGTTAGGATAAGAATTTTTTTAATATATTTTGATATTTATAATTTTAAAAGAATAGAAAATTCGAGGAATTTTTTTTTTATAATTTCTGAATACCCTTAAACAATATTTAAGTAACCTTAAACAATATTAAAGTAAAAAATCGTGGACACTTTGGTTAAGAACTTTTTCCATCAGTACCCGATTCACTTATGTGCCTAACACTATATAACTTTGTTGGCCCTTGACCAATTTTTGGAGATACTTGGTCACGTTTGACTTAATTTGGGACTTCGACAGGCTGGTCGAAGGCAGAGCGCAAGTCGAAGCAGAGATCGCGAGATCTTAGCCCCTTTTTAGGGCATCTTTGGGATTAGGGTTTATGTAATGGGTATGGGGATGTCGACCCATGGGTATACCCATGTTTAGGCCCTTTTGTAATTTATAAATAAAAAGCTAGGCGATGTAAGTAAGTGGTGTGATGCTAGGTGCTAAGTATTGTGTTAAGTGCAAGTAATTGTAAGAGGTTTTGTGCTGAGTGTATGTTGAGGCTGTAAAACTAAGTGTGGGTCATCTGTAGTGCCTTGTGCGCAAACTGTGTAAGGAGGCTTTCTGCTGTGATCTAACTCGAGGAAGGAGGATCTGGCGAGGTGCACACAGATGTCCTATCCTTTGCAGAGTAAGATGTTGATGCTCTGTGCCTGTAAGAAGTTGACAGAAGATAATAAAGAAGAGAAGAGTTGGTGGACATAGCCCCACACTGGGGTGAACCACATATATCCGATGTTATGGTTTCTTTATGCATTATGGTCATTGTCTTGTGTATATAATTTAAGCTTAAGTGCAGTAATGAATGTTTACATGAATCTAGTATGATAGCTTAGTGTTTAAGTGATGTAAATAAATGCTATATATGATCTTTTTCCATGTGCTAAGTGCTTAAATGTGTTAGATCTGGTTGAATATTGTGTTGTTCTGTAATTAGGGTTTGGATCTACGATGTGGATAAGGGTTAAATACTGATGAATGTTAACTGCTAAGTGTTTCGTTAGAGTGGTGTAATCACATATCTGTGTCACGGCTAGGTTGCAGACATTTGAGTCCTGCAACCACCCCTGCCTCTACCTTGGATGAGACTTCATCTCCTTCGTAGGTGTTGCTAAAAGGGATGATATTTAGAGTTTTGTTGGTACATTGTTGAAGTATTGAACCCCAGGTCTGCCCCTGTGCCAACAAATGGTTCTATTTTTGGGACCTAAAACTGTGATTGCTGGGAATGGAAGAAAAGAAAGCTATGTGCGTAGATATTCTACTTTAGTGCACAATACTCTACTTAACTTGCGAAGCTATGTGCGAAGAAAAGAAGTATGATATGAAGTAAGATCTTGAAGCTTTGTGCTCTGAGAAAGGTAAGATAAGTGAATTTTTTTTTTTCGAAAGAATGAATCTAGGTATGTTTGATAAAAAAATTTATAGTCTGAAAACTAGGGTATAGCTAGAAGAAAGAAGATTTGATATGAATAGATCCGATAGAAATAATGAAAGGTATGTTATCCCTATGCATAGAAAGAATGTTTGGACTAACAAATGGATGCAGGATCCTAAAAAGAATTTTTTGCAGGTTAGTTACTGTGATCCCAATGCACAATACAAGAATGTTTGGGGATCGTTTAAAAGAAAGAGAGGATTAACTCTTTGCAATAGTTGCAGAAGCCCGAGACATATTGCCAAGGAATGCCTTGGTAGAGGTCCTAGTTTTCTTTGTTGTAAAGCTATGGACCATGAAGTTTTGGGTTGCCCTCTAATGATTGCAAAAGTTGAAAAGATGGATATGAGACAAGAAAGATATGAGACAAGCCAAGAAACTAAGGATATGATAGAACCCCAGAAAGAATTAGAGACTGTATTACTACAGATAAAAGAAACCCCAACTTATCAGAGGTCTTAAAAGAGAAAGAACACATAGAAATAAGAATATGAGACTTCGACATAGAATGTGTCCTGGATGAGGAAACACAGGTGAATATCATGACAAAAAGAAATTGAGAAATTTTGGGAAAGCCTACTATGGTTCCTTCATTAGGAGGAAAAAGATTATTTAGAGGAAAGTTGATAACCCTATGTGTAAGACTTACCTAGACATCTATGAGTACCCATGGCACTTCGACATAGGAAGAATTTGAGACGTTAAATTTGTTGAGAACAACGCCCCATTTGCTATCTTGCTAGGAAAAACTTGGATTGAGAAATATCAGATACGAAGGAAACAAGAAGAGGAGGATCTAGAACAGAAAAAACAAGAACTAAGATATTTAATGTCTAGGAGAATATCACACTTATTGGAAGAACGAAAGAACCAGTCGAAGCTACTAAAGACCAAAGATATGGACGTCAAAGTTGAAAATACACAAGAAGATTGGAGACACATGTCTATTCAACAGAGTAGAGCACCTACCCCAGAAAGAGAAGAAGTATTACCCTTGAACCCTATGAAAGACCCTCCATGGTGCGAAGTTATCATGCGAAGAGGAGATAAGAACGATAATGGAAAGATGAAAACAGTGATTCAGATCATAGGAAAGAAGGCCAGAAAGATCAGTAAGAAGAGAGAAAAGTTAAAAAAATTGCAAGAAGTTCCAGGGAAGACTTCGCAGAAGGAAGGTTTCTAGAACTTGAACTCCGCCGCAGAATCCCCCTGATGACGCAAAGACATCCAAGAAAAAAAAGGTTTCCCCCACAAAACCCACATCATGGAAGAAGTCCAAAGCTAATAAGTCGAAGCTTCAGACTGTACTGATGGTCAATGACTTGGACTTCATTATCGCAGTTGTATCAGACATCTCAGAAGATATTTTGCAGGAAAACAAAGGGTTTGGCTTTTCAGATTTATGTAGAGTAGTAAACAAAGTGCATTTTCATAAGTTGAAATAAAGGTTTTTATGTATAGGAAAGTGCATTTTTCACATATTAGGATAGAGTTTGTATCCACAAAATCTGAATTGGTAAGGCAAAAAACAGATTTTCAAATTTGTATGGTATTAAACAAATAGGAAAGTCTATTTTTCACAGACTAAAATAGAAGTATGATAGGAAAGTATATTTTTCAGAGACTGAGATAGAGTTTTTATTTAAATAAAATTTCATTTTTCACGAATGAAATAGCAATAACTATAATAGAATGATGTACTGTAACACTCATAAGAGACAAAGCTTTATGAACGCAAATGGGTAGATATAAAGATTTATGGACGACCTGTGTTTAAGCTATGTGAACATCAACCCCAAGCTATGTGATCATCAACCCCATTACAGTCTCTAGCTACAATATACTTTAATTCTAGTTTTAAGGCAATAATGCAATAACACAACCCCATGACATTTTCTAGCTTTACTAATTATAGTTTTAAGTTTTGTTTTAAGGAAATAAGTGCGTGAGTTCAGATTACAATTTCACCAATAATACAATAACAAAACCCCATTACGTTTTATAGCTTTAATTCAGGAAATAAATGTGTTAGCCCATATTACAATTTCACCAATAGCAATTGAAAATTTCTGTGAATGTACACGCTTAAAAGGTCTAGATTGCTTACTCTCATCAAGCATGGGAGTCTCCACATGCCCAGGGAAAGCAACGGTCACTCCGATCTTATAAGGCATCAATTCCAGTCTAAGAGCCTCAGCAAGCCCTTTCACTCCATATTTGGTTGCAGTATAAACGGAGACCCCATACGCCGCGTACTACAAAACACAAAACACATACATGGGTGAATCCATTGTCACGAGACACGACAAAATAATTGAATCCTGGAATTAATAAGCTATGAACGTTAGCCTGAAACTCCATAAAAAGTAAACTCCACAAAAATTATTTTCATCAATCATACCAGACTACCCAAAGAACCGACGAGAACAACAGACATCGGCGGTCGAGAATGGCCTTGGTCTGAGCGATGCTTCATCAAGCGGAGAGCAACATGCAGAGTATTTACCATCCCTGATAAATTTGTGTTAATTGTCTCATGCAAATCTTTAATGGGAGCTTCATCTATATATCCGACTCTGACCCACCCAGCATTGCAAACAACAACATCAATAACCCTCCATTGAAACGATTGTTCTATTGCACCCGAAAGAGTTTCATAGTCGCCCACATCAGCAATCTGCCAAGAAAAGAAAGATAGTAGTAACTTCAGCCCAGCAAATACCGATCTCCAATAATGAAAGACACAATGAGAAAAACATAAACATGTACCTTTGTGGATATTCTATCGGCACTGATAGTTCTATTATCGACCAACTTGTTTACTGCCTTCTCCAGTTTCGAAGAGCTTCTGGCTATTAGAGTAACGAAAGCTCCCTGAGATAGAGCCTCTTTGGCAATAGCAAGGCCAATACCGCTGGATCCCCCTGTTATTAAAACATGCTTCCCACCCAGAGTTTTCAGACATGGCGAAGGTTTCCAAGGGAAGGTTACCCGAAGAAAAATAATAATAAGAATAATAATAATGAGTATAGTTGCAGCAACTTCCATTGTGAGGAGAGGATCAGGCGTTTGGGGAAAGCTAATATCTCTTGAAATGAAGGCACATAGCTGTGTATTTATATACCACATGAGCTGGTTCTGTTGACAATTTGAGAGAGCTTTGATCACAGGATTGTCAAAGAATATAATGCTGTCTCATTATCTCAGTGGGCTTTTAATGTAGTAGATGGGATATCAAGATCATCGGGTTGGCCACCATCGTAAATGTTGTAAAAGCAATAACTCAGCACAATAGATAATGGCATCCAATGACAGAATAATTCCACTGGGGCATATGGTTCTTATATTGGACTAGTCAATCTCATGTCTCAAGGCTCAAATTTATGGGTGAGGATAAAGATTCTAGAGGGCAACTAAGCCTGTTGCGAATACACGGAGCTTTATAAGGGCCATAAAGTCGCCACAGTTTTGGTGATTTCTGTTGGAATCCAGCAATCAGCAAAGGCAAAGGTTAAATATCAGGATTAACAGTTGGCCACCATCGTACATGTGAGGTAAAATCAATAACTAGGCACCATAAATAATGGGGTAATTTTGACCACCATCCTATATGTTAGTTAAAATCAATAACTAGGCACCATAAATAATGGCACCCCATGCAAGAATAATTTTGGCTACCATCGTACATGTTAGTTAAAATCAATAACGAGGCACCATAAATAATGGCACTCGTTGAAATAATAATTCTATTGGAGCATATAATTTGGCCTCATAGTTTTAGGTGAACATAATAGCATCACAATAATTATCTCCAACAATCTCTCCTTAACATGCTTTCTCTCTTTTTATTCTTAATTCTTTTAATTCTTTCCTTTTATGTGTTCTACATCATCTGCTACAAATTAATCCTTCTATTAAAAGTTTAAAAATAAACTAATTCATCCAAACCAATTAGAAAATCCTTCAATTCAAAACCTAAAAATAAACCAATTCATCCAAACTTGTTAGAAAAATGTTTTGTTAACAAAAAAGTTGCTTCATCCTTATATTATAATTTAGAATGATTTACCCTTTCTCTAGTAGGTTCTCCGTAGTTTCGTAAGGGATGTTAACTTGGTCTCAAAACTACGCTTTCTCTAGTAGGTTCTCCATAGTTTTGTAAGGGATGTTAACCTCGTCTCGAAACAATGAGAGCATATTGTGTCATGTGGAGTCTCTTTGAAGTGGTTGGAAATATAAAGTTTAGTAATAGCAAGTAGTTTTGATACACCACGCAAAGAAATAGCGTGTCACATTTTTTAACACAACACACAATTTTATAGTTAAGTTAGTCAACGCGCATAAAGTTCTAAAAACTTAGAACACGTCATTGAACTATGCAGAAGTATACTGTGCTTCAGATCCGAGATCTGGTATTAGAGCAAGTTGATCAAAGGAGGTTCTATCAGAGAAAATTTATCATAACAACAACTCTGTTGAAAGGTGAAATATGGCTTCTACTTCAAATATGCAACCTCCCACTTTTAGAGGAAAAAACTATGAGTTATGGTCCTTGACCATGAAGGCGTTATTTCGAGGTAAGATGTATGAGAGATAGTCGAGAATGACTATGTGGAACCAACGGATTAGGAAACATATAATGCACTCACACAAGATGAGAATGATGTTTTGAAAGATCAATGGAAGAATGATGGAAATGCGATGTTTTACATACATCAATCCATGGATAAGAGAATAATCCCAAGAGTTGCATCGGAAAAGCAAGCTAAGGAAGCATGGGACATATTACAAAATTCTTATCAAGGTATCGACAAAGTCAAGACTTCAAAACTACAAATTCTTAGAAGATATTTTAAAACTATGTCAATTAAAGATACATATTTAGTAGATTACTTTTACACCCATGTTATTGGCCTAATAAATATGATTAAGTCTCATGGTGAAACCATAGAAGAAAACAAAGTTGTTAAGAAGGTACTTAGGAGTCTTCCTCCTAAATTTGATACCCTTTTTGTGACTCTGGAAGAAAACAAAGACCTGAGTCAGTTTAGCCTAGATGAACTGCAAGATTCCCTCATTAATCATGAACACAACTTAAATAGATCAAATATGTCATTAGAGAATGTGTTTTACGCACAGTCATCTCTAAGCCGTGGAAGAGGAAGGGGAAGAGATAACTCTAGAGGCATAGCAGGGAGTTCTGCTAGAAGTGGGCTTAGTAGTAGTCCTGGAAATATTGGTGGAAGAGGTCAAAATCTAAATAACAGTCAGCCAAGTAATCATAGCATTGATAAATCAAAGATTCAATGCCATTACTGTAAAAAGCATGGACATTATGGATATGAGTGCAGAAAGAGATAGTATAATAAGAACAAGAAAGGACAAGATCAAACACACAACACAAATAGTCCTTCCATCCCTAAGTTTATGGTGCGCACTAAAGCAATGCCTATAATCTCACCAGTTGAATGCAATGTTTCTCAATAAATTCCATGTGACATATGGTATCTAGATTCAGGCTACAATAATCACTTGACATGAAACTTAGAACTGTTTTCTAGTTTGGATAAGTCAGTCCAAACTAAAGTTACACTTGGAACAGATATCCAAGTCATTGTCTTAGGAAAAGGAAATATACACATTTTAACTAAGAAGGGGGAGCAAAAGGTTATGCCTGATGTATATTATGTTTCTGTTCTGAAGCATAATTTGATGAGCACAGATAATTGTTACAAAAAGGATATATACTCTACATGGAAGATAATCACTATGTGATTATGGACAGACATCCAAGCAATCAACTAATTGCAAGAATCTAGATGATAAGTAATAGAATGTTCCCATTGACTTTGAAGCCATCCAAGAACAAAAGTACAATGCAAGTTGTTGGTAAAGCAAAAGAAGCACAGTCTCACACTGCACTTACATCAAAAAGTGTGCATAGTTCCAAGGAAGGAAAAACTAGTGCGCACAGTACTAAGAAAGAAGAAGACAGTGGTGCAGAGATACAGACAATGTTCCAATATGAAGTGCAGGATGATTCCTGGATATTACATTTCATATTTGGACATTTGAAGTTTGGACGTCTAAAGCTGCTACACACAAAGGATATGGTAAATGTTTTTCCATTCATTGAAAATCTAGAAAGAATATGTGAAGGATGTATTTTTGGAAAGCAACATAGAGAATCATTTCCAGTTGGGAAGTCATACATAGCAAAATCTCCACTAAAAATTGTACGTTCAGAGACTTATGGACAAATATAAAGACAATTTATAGGAGACGGTACATATTTTTTAACATTCATTGATGATTTCTCAAGAAAGAGATGGATTTATTTTATAAACATAAATCTCACACATTGGGTTGTTTTCAACAGTTCAAATCACTTGCGGAGAAGAAAAGTGGTTATTACATCAAGGTTCTAAGAACTGATAGAGGAGGAAAATACTTCTCAATACAATTTCAAAACTTTTGTATAGTTCATGGCATCTAAAAGAAATTGACCGCGTGGTATAGGCTACAAAAAATGTTATCGTAGAAATAAAGAACCGAACTATCATGGAAATGGTGCACAGTATGATGGTAGAAAAACATTTGTCAAATGAGTACTGGGATGAGGCAGTAGAAACTAAAATATACATCATGAACATATGTCCAACAAAGAGTTTGAATAACAAAGTTCCTCATTAATCCTGGAAAGGTATGAAGCGTGATGTGGCACAATTAAAATTTGTTCGATATGAGTTGAGAAAGAAGTTGGAAAACAAAGGAAAAAAATGTATATTTGTTGGTTATTCTGAAGATACAAAATCATACAAGTTCTTTGAACTTGTCACAAGAAAGGTCATAATCAATTGCGATGTTCATTTCGTGGAGAATGAAGCATGGGATGGAAGCATAGAAAGAAAAATCAAAATTTTTGATGCTATTGGGCATGATGACACATAAGAATAAGTGGTTCAAACACCAAGTAGCAGTGATTTCACATTTCCTTCAACTCCTGGAACTGCAACACAAATCCCAGTTCAAACTACTCCAGTGAGATCAACAGGTGCGTAGTGCACACCTCGAGTGCAACAAACTCCAACAAGCAGTCCAACTAGTTCTACATCTCCAGATCCAACATTAGCAAGAAAGATAAGAAGTGTGCGTGACATTTATAATGTTGACACATCAAATTCATTTTCATTTTTTTCTCTGTTTTCACAAATAAATGATCCTTTAACTTTTGAAGAAGCTATCAAAGATGATGTATGGGCACAAGCCATGGATGAAGAAATTAGATGCATAGAGAACAATAAGACATGGAAGTTGGTAGATGTACCTAAAAACAAGGATGTGATAAGTGTCAAGTGGATTTATAAGACCAAGCAAGATGCAGAAGGAAATGTGCAGAAGCACAAGGAAAGGCTAGTTGCAAGAGGGTTCACACTACAATCTGTAATAGATTTCAATGAAACATTTGCGCATGTTGAGTGCGTGGACACAGATAGAACTGTGTTGGCCATTCCTATGCAAAACAAATGGTCTCTTTACCAAATGGAACAACCACAAGGCTATGAGACTCTAGGACATGAAAACAAAGTGTACATATTAAAGAAAAAATTGCATGGGTTAAAGAAAGCTCCTAGAGATTGGTACAATTGCGTCTTCCATCTTCCATCTTTGTCACCTCCATCGGGATTTAATATTCATGAGAAGATTGTCATGGAAAACCTATTGGAGCATGGCCTTCCTTTGGAAAACCTGTTGGATCTTGCTCATGCTCCATTTACTCACACTAAAACTTTTTCTAAAGGTGGGGAAAGTCCTAGTTTTGTGAAGTGTATGACTCCAATTGCTTGGTTGCAAGGTTATTGGGATCTCCCCACGGATCAGGGAAAATAAAATCAAGTCGAATACATTGAATGGTTTCAACATTCTATATGGCAGTAGCTCTTTGTTTTGCAGATTTGCACAGGCACCGAATAAATTGCACAGAAAGGAGGTCTTCAAGGACAATATGATATTCTTATAGGCAAATCATTTAGAAATTAAATAAAGGGATGATTTTCAAATCCTAGTCAATCAATTTCAAATTTTTACTACAAATTTCCAACTAGAAAATCAAATATTATAAGTGGCATTTGACAGATGGGAGAGAATTAGTCATCAGAGGCATTTTCAAATTTCAGGAAAATAGTGATTATGTGGAAAACACATCGCCATATTTCTAGGCATTAGAGTATCAACATCAGATATCTCTTCCAGATTTTGAGCATTCGAGATGAGGATAAGGTGGAAGAGTATCTCAAATTTCCAGGAGCATAATCGACATCTTCAGTCAAGGGATTCCAAAGAGCACAAGTACCCGATCTGTTAGGTTTTGACACCAACAACATCCAACAACCTCACCCATTTGAGATATTTTTGCAGTCAATTCTAATTTTATTTTTATTTTAATATCTTTTTGTAACTATTTCCTAGAAATTAGGAGGTCATCTATAGGTGTCAAGTAGTATTGTAACTACTTTATAATTTTAGAAAAGTCTAGAGAGCTCCAACTCTTGAGAATAATTTTTGTAAAGGATATATATTCATATGCAAAAAAAAAAGGAGGGCGACATCCCAAGAGCCTTTTGGGCTAGGTTTGTAATGCAAGTTTCTTTCAACAATACATTATGCAAAACAAAGAGATTCTAAACCTTGTTGGGTTAAATAATGTGTTTCATGTGTTTTGTTTATGATATTCTCATTGATTCTTTTTCTTCTATTCATTTATTCATCTAGTTTGTAATAACTACAATTCAGTGGAACTTATGTTGTAGTTAACTTTAAAACATCTATTTGAGAGCAGTTTTTCCTCTGTTTGGATATGAACAAAACAAGACCTGTAGTATGATGTTAATGCTTGATTACTAAAGGCAACTTAAATGAATTCATCATCACTCTTCTACTAAAAGGAAAACCAGATTTATCAGAATTGGATACCTGGATTTTTGCTTCAGTTTTTGTTTACATACATCTTCTATCCATACTCATGATTTTAAATGGATTTAGTAGATGAGGTCATGCCTCTTTTTTTCTGATTTGCAATGGTTGAAAGGCTCGTTCAGACCTAGATCCAGAAGCCTCAAATATATGATCAATCAACCCACTATTATTTTCTTCAAAATGTGCTAAGGCTTGGTTCTATTACAGCCTAGGGTCAACTCTTGTGACAACAACATCCTGTAGGGTTTTTCATTGGTTTACCCTCAACTATTTCTCAAGTGGTTTCATCTTACCATGAACGATTCATTATATAAAGTGTTTTCTAACTGACCATCAACTTTCATTTGTCATGACAAGTAGTTTTTGGTTCACCATGAACCATCAACAATACACTTATGTGAGTATACTTGCCTTATCATTGCTTACAACCATTACATCATCATATGACTCATGTACATACAATTTCAAATACATTTTCATTGGAGATTGGATATACCTTTTTGGATGAATGCTTTGGGATTTAGTTTTTTTTGGAATATTGAGAGGGGGATGAATCATTATTCTGTTATTTTATTACCACTTTCAGCGAGAATATGTAATCATCAACAATTTATTACTTTAACTTTTCATGAACATTTAACGATAAGCAATATCACATCAAACATGCATAGTATACCCAAATTTACTTGGAAACCCAAATGAGATAAAACCACAAAATGATTTCTAATATATCAAAGATTACATTCATGGGAAGCACCAACTTCTAAATTCTCCAGCACCAACTAGAAGGATTCTCCAACCCCTGGTTTATAGGCTCCAACCTGAAGGAATCTACAACTCCTTGGATTCTCCAACAACAAATGGAAGGAGACTCCAACCCCCTAGTTTACAGGCTCCAACAATTAAGATTGGAAGAATTAAGTTCACACAACAAAAACAGTTTTCATTACTTAATAAAAAAATGGAGGTTACATATATAGCATGTAGATCACTAACTCAAGTGGATATGATTAACTAAAAATAGTAAACCTAGAAACTCACAGTTACAACAGTGATAGTTGAGACTCACAGTTACAACAGTCATAGTTAACCTAGAAACTCACAGTTACTACAGTTGTAAGAATTATCTCTAACACCCTCCCTTAATGCTTACATTACAAATATCCCAATCACAAATTACAAAACATAACAAAAGTTTACAACACTAGAAATTTCATTTGTTTGTCTGATCTGGTCTTCCTCAGCACTAAAACTCACTCTGCAATCACCCGGTTTCCACACTTTCTTCTCCACACATTCGAGCTACCCACTAACACATTTAAAGTCAAAATTATTCTGACCATCATTGTATCACTTGTATACTGGACAATTTGACAACTCGGCTCATCGGGGCTTCCGTGATAAAAGGTGCCAATTATTGATGCATTCTATTAACTTGCCTTTATCTGTCGGATTTTTTTTTGCTTTCGGCTATCCTTCATTATATAGAAGAACAGTTTGGATACTGAATGTCTTCAACATTCCTTTACACAAGGTGACTTCCAATAAAAACATTGTACAAAAAAACTGGGGCTACCAGCTTGCATCAAGATACAAGTTCTTATTTTTACATAAACACTTATATAAAAACTTTAAACTCACCACACACCACACATAATAATATATATAGCATACATAAACAATAAATGTATTATAGAAAAATTTGAGAGGTTCATCATCACTGGATGAGTATTCATGCATAGTATCTAGTGAGTCCTCATTTATGTTAGCTGACTCTTTCAGTTTTCCATTTAGAAGATCATTAGCATGTGTTTTTCAATTCAGTACTGTATGTCCACATCTTCGACAGTAGAAGCATTCAATGCTTTTATTTGTTCTTCTTCCTTTGGAGTATAGTGCAACTTCAGAATGTGAACTAACTTCCACTTCACCTTCCTTCATCCTCCTTTCTTCTGCTAAGAGTGCTGAAATCATATCTTCCAAAGTTCGAGAGGGCATTTGAGTTAAAGTAAAAATAGCATTTCGAGAGGGCATTTGAGTTAAAGTAAAAATAATATTGTCATATTTTTGAGACAAACTATTCAACAAGATTGCTTTTGCATCACCTTCATCAACTTTAGAGTGGGAGTCAATCTCTGCCAACTGTGCTAACAAAGACTTTAGATTATTTATGTGAGAAGACAATGATACTTCATCATGCATTTTTAATTTGAATAGCTATAATTTTAATGAAAACTTGGCATTTACAGCCTTTTCCCCAAATATTGTACTCAATTGTGCTCACAGTTCTGCAAAAGATTTTTTTCAAATCTATTAGATGTAGTTGGGAATCTGCAAGAGACAATACAAGAATGGACTTGGCTCTATCATATTTATTCTCCCATTCAATTAATTGTCTAGGATCTGTAGGTGCCTTCTCTGTACCTTTCACTATTCCCCATAAATTCCTATGCATCATTTGAATTTGTATTTTTACATTCCAAGTATGAAAGTTAAAACCATTAAATTTTTCCAATGTAATATTCTCCATAACCAAAAATTTAATCAGCTTATGGATACCTCTGGACAACGATCAACAATCAATTTACCTCTGCAGATAGATCTGGAGCAGCAATCAAACAAGCCTTCAAGGTACAACAATCTCAGCTCTCAGCTCCGATCTGCAGCAATGATCATGCAACAACATATGTCCAAGGTAATGGCTTGTTGTGACACACAGATGGCTCTGTGATTCTTCTATTTCCGGTGAGGTAGACAGACAACTCAGAAATTGACTTCACGTTGGCAACTCTACGAAGAAGACTCTACGCAACAACAACACAACCGAACCTCCTCCACACAGCAGCAGCCAGAACTCCTCCACCCAGCAATGCCAACAAGATTCTAACCTTGCTCTGATACCAAATTAAGATTGGAAGAATTAAGTTCACACAACACAAACAGTTTTCATTACTTAATAAACAAATGGAGGTTACATATATAGCATGCAAATCACTGACTCAAGTGGATTTGATTAGCTAAAAATAGCAAACCTAGAAACTCACAGTTACAATAGTCATAGTTAAGCTAGAAACTCACAGTTACAACAATCATAGTTAAGCTAGAAACTCACAGTTACTACAGTTGTAAGCATTATCTCTAACACGAACATGAAGGAAGCTCCAACTCCCTATATTCTCCAACTCCAAACAGAAGGAGGCTACGACCCCCTTTCCTTGCCCCATCCTGCTTCCTTGAAATATAAGTGTAGACTCAACCTATCACTACCTCTAATATTGTCACTTCCACTGTCACCGATACATCAATCTATCATCCAACCTGTCACTGTCTCTATCACTATCATTGTCTCATCAAACTGTCAACCTGTCACTATCTACATGTCAATTCCTATGTCATTGTCCCTGATACATCAACCCAATCCATTCAAATAGATTATATCAAAACATATGTCCAACATCAAGTATCCAAACCATGTGTCAAAATGTACATCAAGCATGTATCATACCATGTACCATAATATATGCATCAAGTATATAGCATCCAAAATCACATACCAATTATATGCCTCAAATATACGCCAATATCACAAAGATTCGCCTCTAACAATGTACCATAACATTCATAAACCAAGTACCAAATATATGTCTCAAGCATGTATCAATATCACCAAGACATGAACCTCAACCATATGAAACCATGTATCAAAAAAGGCCTCCAAGACATGACTTAAGAATGTGTCAAACCATCCTTAATACAAGCCTCAATCAAACACATAAAAGACGTACCTTTACTCATGAAGAAAACCTGTAGTATATCATCTCAGACCAACCTGATGCATATTTTCATAAGATAGTATCTTCATTGAGTTTTCCTCAAACTCGCTAGACAGAGACTATTCATCTAGTAGGGCCTTGTGGGATGGGTGTCATACAACTCGCAGGGGTGCCTCATAGGATACCTATAGCCTAACCCTTGAGGGTCAACTAAATTATGGTTTTCTCAAAAAAACCCTACGTACACCTGCAATCTCGAAAATTCTCCTCCACACTTCTTCACTGCCTCATATTCGTCGTCTCAGATTCGTCAATAGATCACTTGATCACTTGATAGATATTCAATGCACTTGTTTGTACTATGAGAGGCTTCTTTTTGTCTATTTATACTATTTCTAAGTAACTTATTCCCTTAACTCTAAGGCTTCTTGTTATAACTGTTTAGGGGTTTGTTAACCATTCTTCTAGGCTTCCAACTTCAAGAGGGCATAACTCCTTAAATATGAGGAACTACGTGGCATACCACCTACCATTGGAAACAATACGACAAGGACTATCCATCTATGAGGTTTTTTCACGTACTTGTAATGTTCTTCAACCTCATTTTCCTCAGTAAACTTTGAACCTCATGAGCACGCCTCTGAGCTTCTTGTAGATGTAACCAGAAAGGTTTCATTCTTCATTGCTTCCAATGTATACTTCACAACGTTTTTGGGTGTGTCCTCTTGGCTGCGGTTGTACAGGACAATCACATTCGACATCTTCAATATCTCTGTGTGAGCCTCTATACCACCTGCAAGGTAAATGTGTGAGTTCATATTACAATTTCACCAATAACGCAATAGCAAATAAAGTTTTCTTTGAATGTATACAAACTAAAAGGTCTAGATTTCTTACACTCATCGAGGATGGGAGTCTCCACATACTGAGGTCAAACAACGCTCATACCAGACGCGACAATAAAATTGATTCCTAGAATTAATAAGCAATCAACGTTAGCCTGAAACTTCGATCATAAAAATTAAACCATTTGCAACTTAAAAGAATTTTCATCAATCATACCAGAGCAGCCAAAGAACCGACGAGAACAACAGATATGGGTGGTCGGGCATGGCCTTGGTCTGAGCGATGCTTCATCAAGTGGATAGCAACATGCACAATGTTTACCATCCCTGATAAAAAAAATTCACATGCAAATCTTTTATGGGAATTTCACCTATATATCCGACTCTGCCCCACCCAACATTGCAAACAACCACATCAATAGCTCTCCATTGAAACGATTGTTCTATTGCATCTAACAGAGTTTCATAGTCTCCCACATCAACAATCTGCGAAGAAAAAAAATTTGTCCTAACTTCAACCCAGAAAATGTCAAGCACCACAAAAATAGTCCTAACTTCAGCCCAGAAAATACCGAACACCACTAATGAAAGATACAATGAGAAAAACATATACATGTACCTTTGTAGACATTCTATCAGCACTGATAGTTTTATTATCGACTATGAGCTTATGGCTATGAGCGTAACGAAAGCTCCCTGAGATAGAGCCTCTTTGGCAATAGCAAGGCCAATACTGCTGGATCCTCCTTTTATTAGAACATGTTTCCCACCAAGAGTTTTCAGACATGGCGAAGGTTTCCAGAGCAAGGGTACCCCAAGAAAAACAAGAAGAAGGAGGAGGGTGAGTATAGTTGCAACAATTTCCATTGTGAGGAGAGGAACGGGCATTTGGAGAATGCCAATGTCTTGAAATGAAGTCACGTATCTGTGTATCTGAACTCTGTAGGAGCTTGACTTGGAAATAATGGAGCCAGCAAGAGTCATTAGCGTAGTTGAAGTTTACTTCACTTAATGTAGATCCTAGTTATCTGTGGTTTGTTGTAACCGACTAAGTAGAGTCGTTTCCTATATAATGATGTAATCAGTCTTCATTCAATAATATAGATTGTGAGAGGATCCTCACCATTGTTTGTTTCTCATAATTGTAAGTTGGTATGAGAGCGAGGTTGGAGGAGCTTCAAATTCTCGGAGGAGTCGCCGAAGTGAGGTGCGTCAATTTGCAGAAGTCTGTAGATCCCTCTTCTGGAAGGGTGCGACGACATATTGCTCACACTTTACGCATGGTTGAAAACTTTGAATTTCTGCACTCCAGTTGTCTATTACAGTGTGGAAATCTTGAGATATACCCACACTCCAAGTGAATCGTGAGGTGTGGACTCGCCACACTCTAATGGTGACATGAGGTGCAGAAACATGTGTGTTTGCACAGGCCACCTGGGTTCAACCTAGAGAAGGGACGTGATCCGTTGTGTGATCCCATTCTTTTGTTGAGTCGTTGGGTCCTTGAGGAGCTGTGGCTTCTTGAGGTCATCACGAGCTGAGGAGGCCGTCAACATTCTGATTAAAGCCATTTGAATGGTGCATTTGTTTGCTGGGAGAAAAAAGTGAGTGGTTTTGAAGCCAGGCTTCATACCATGAGCGTCGTTGTTGTTGGTGTACTAGTGCGGTACCAAATCATGAATGGTGTTATATGCATTACTAGTGTGGGGAAGCGGACCCAAATTCGTCAATAAAAATTAAAGTGTGAATTTTTCTTTGTCTTGAGATCTGGTGAGATCAGAGTCGCATGCCATTGAAGGTTGAGGTGCAAATCGTGAAGATTTATTTTTTCATGAAGCGTGAGCCTGAGTGTAAGATTTGTTTTATTGTCAGTTTTTTTTTTAATATGTGAAGCTTTGAAGAGTGATTTATTCTTATGCATATGATGATGCCAAATGATTTAAAGGTGGATATAAGTGTGTATTAAAAAAATATATATATATTTTTAAGAAATTTATATTTTTTTTTATGGATGGAGTGGTGTTAAGGTTTCTTTTGAGGGTGAGTTTGTGGTATGCATGGAGTGGTGTTAAGGTTTTCTTATATTTTTTTTAAGAAAGACGATATCCAAGATAGAGACAGATTGGTGGATCCGAAGGTAGAGCGAAGGACTACTCAATACAGGAGAAAATTGGCGAAAATTGCATATTCTTAGTGATTCACCGCCTTCAAGATTGAAGTGTGTTTGGTGATACAAGGATCCATTGTCTAGTTGAACAAGCAGACAATTGCACAGATGACGAATCCTCTAGCAAAGACCTAACTCAACAAAGCCAACAAGTTAGATCGCTTGAATTTCATTACCTGGAAATTCAAGATGCAAACCCTGATGGAGGGTTATGTTGTGTGGAACATTGCGAAGGGAGATGAAGTGAAACCGGTTGCGAATGTTGATGCCCCAACAACATAGATCCAAGACCTGGATAAGCACAAAAACAAGGCAAAGGTATTGTTACATATGTCTATTAAAGATAACATAATTCCACATATTAGAGAAGCTAACACTTCTGCTAAAACGTGGACAGTGCTTAAAGCATTGTATGAAACTAGAAAGACAAATCATATTCTATTACTGAAAACTAAATTGCTAGGCATTAAGATGGATGGAAATGAATCTGTTAGTTCATTTTTGGGTCACATTAAAGAGGTGAAATATAAGCTAGGAAATATAGGGGAAACTATTTCCAACACTGATCTAGTCACTATTACCTTAAATGGTATGCTAGAAGATTATCAGATGTTTATAACATCTCTTGCAGCAAGGGAGAAACCTCCTACTTTTGAAGAATTGACAGGTATTTTTCTACAAGAGGAAGAGAGGTGCGGGAATATAAAGCCTCAGAATAAATATTTGATACTGTGGTCAAATAAGAGATATGCGAGAGGAAGATCAGGAGAAAGAGGTAGAGGATGGAGTTCATGGCAGAGAGGCAGTTCATCACAGATAAGACAATTCCCAAGGCTGAATCAAGGTATGCCCTCTAACAGGAATGAGTCAAAGAGTTTCTTTTATTGTGGTTGACCTGGACATATTGTTAAATACTGTCATAAGAAGAAGAGCGATGAGGCTAAGAATAAGCCTAGAACACATTCAAGTCATTATGCAGAAAAATCCTCAAATCATGATCTCAAATTGTTTATTGCTAGTGATGATATTGATGAACCCTTGAATTTTGATTCACATGATCTTAGGTTGTTTGTGTCTAACACTTCTTTATCTACTGAATCAGATGATTATGATGCCTGCTTTGTGGATTATGGAGCATCAATACATATGACATGTAATAAGATGTGGTACACTAATTTTAAAGAAACACATAATGGAGCCAACATATATCTTGGAGATGACCGTGTTCATCAGATCAAGAGATATGGAGGCATTCCTGTGACATTTTCGAATGGTACTCTTCATCACATTCGTAATGTGCTGTATTTGCCAGGGATAAAGAAAAATTTGATCTCTATGTCCACCATCACAGATCAGAACTTGAAGGTTGAATTCTTCAAGAATTATTACATAGTGAAGGATCTGCTGGACCAATTCAAAACTGTTGCAATGGGAGTCAGAGCAGGAGACCTATACAAACTTGATGTTACCAACAAAGAACATCACACACTGACTTCTGCAACTGTGCCAACATATATTCTTTGGCATCAAATTTATGGCCACATCAATCATCCAGATTTATTGTTATTACAGAAAAAAATATGGTTGAAGGACTTCCCATGTTAAAGAATGAGAATGTTGTTTATGATGGATGTGCATTATGAAAGATGCACAGAGATGAATTCCCCTCTAATCCTGATAGGAAAAAGAGAGATGTGTTAGATCTTGTGCATATTGATGTTTGTGGGCCTATGTAGACTAGGTCTTTAGGAGGTGCATTTTACTTTCTTTTATTTATTGATGATTGGACAAGTAACACATGGGTTTATTTCCTTAGAAGAAAAAGTGATGTTTTCAAGTACTTTAAGGAATTCAGAACCATGGTGGAAAAGCAGACGAGAAAATCCATCAAAATCCTCCATTTAGATCAAGGGTGAGAGTATAAATTAGGGGACTTCATCAAATATTGCAAATATCATGTAATAGTACAACAGTTTATAGTACTATTGTTGGGGAAAACCACCCCACAGACTAGCAAATAGAGTTTAGACTTTGCATGCAGATATGACCGAATAGAAATTACTTTCCACCTTCATCCCTAGATTTAAATCCCCTTTTCTTAGTAAATGAATGGAAACATCAACCTACCTTGTTCCCGGAGTTTGATGTCGATCCTCCGTTATGCTTGATTCCTTGTTCGCAATACTCCTTTCAAAGTTGACCTACATCCAAGACAAGCAAGAACTATGCATGCATACTACTTATATACTAACAGGTTAGAAATCCAAACATAAAATAATCAAAACTATAAAAAGTTCATGAATTGGGACGGGAAAAGAATTTTCTTTATTACTTAGAATGAGTCAACTTATAAAAGTTGAGACCAACCACCTCTCCTTGAACCTGATCCTCGGCTCCTCTTCTTCTGGCCTTCAACTGCTTTGCTTTAAATCTCCTTTAGCACAAAGAAAGGCTAAAGGGTTCGAAAAATGGGAATATGTAAATGAGCAGAGTTTCTTTGCTATATTTTTCCTCCTCCAAATGGGACCCCTACCCCTTCTTTTATAGGCTAGAAGGAGCTAGGTATTTGGACGAACCCTCGGCCATGCATGGTCGGGAGTTTCAGTTAACTCACCCATAGCTTTTTGTTTCGTCGACAACTTTCTTTTTTTCATTCTTTTGTCAGTCCACGCACGCTATTTTGGGTCAGCCAGCGTGTACACACGTGCAGTAATGGATTAGGGTGCGTGGGCCTTTATTCAATAGGATTTTCAAAGAGTTGTTCAGCAGTGTTTTGGAAAAGAAGGGATTTGAGTTGGCCTGATGCCAGTTAAGAATTTGTGGTGCAATTTAGGGTTATAACAAGTACCTCACACTCCACAACATAACGAAGTCACTGAAAGGAAAAACAAAACTCTGGTAGAGTGTGAACGCAGTATGATGAAATGCAAGAATCTCTCAAATGCATTTTGGGTTGAAGCCATAAATACTGCAGTTTATTTAAAGAATATAAGTCCAACAAGGTGTCTTGATAATGTTACTCCTTTCGAAGCCTTGTATGGTACCAAATATACAATTCATAATTTGAAATATTTTGGTGTAAGGCTTTTGCTCATATTCCAAAGGAGAATATGAAGAAATTGGATGCTAAAGCTATTAAATGTATTTTCGTAGGGTATTGTTCTAAATTCACAACATACAAACTATTTGATCCTTCTACTCACAAAGTATTTGCGAGTAGAGATGTACTTTTCCATGAGAATAAAGTGTTACACATCAACATTACTCGCTTTGATAAGTGTCGCAAGTGTCGCATGTTCCTCACAACTGTTGCAAGTGTCGCATGTTGTTCACAAGTGCGCTCCCCTACATCACCCTTGGGAGCGCTGGTGCTCCTCTATAAGGTATTGGGGAGCGTTATAGCACCAAACTGCCCCTCTACAGGAGTGATATAGCATTTTAGAGCGCTAGCACCCCCCTTTAGCCTACTAGGGAGCGCTATAGCACTCTGATGCCCCTTTTCAGGGAGCGTTGTTTAATCTGGGTAACAGTTGATCTGTTGAGGAGAATAAGGGGAGGATCTTTCAAGTTTGGAAGGCAGTTGCATTCGAACTCCTGGTTCAATCATGATCTTAGGAGAAGATCCCTGATCTAAGGAGGGAATTCCTCAACTTACCCTAAAGATACCTCAAGAGGTTAAGCCTCTCTAAACCTATATAAGCAGGCTCTATCATGGTGGAAAGGGGGAAGAATTGCAAGCATGAAACCTATGATCTCATAGGAAACACACAGTGAACTAGAGGAGAGTAATCAGTGAAGCTACTATCATCCGGGTCGTGGATCTTTTGACCAAGAGTTGGACAAAGGGGACTTGACGAAGCTGTCGCATTCGCATCTACGATTGTAAGTTACTGCTGTCATTGTTCTCATTAATATGACACGCTTGGCCTGTTTCTTTCTAATTTGTGTTTGATTTTACATGAACTTGTCGCTAATAGATAGATCTATTTTCAAGATAATATCATTAGAGTAGGAAGTGGTTGTACTATTGTTTGTCTACAGGGCTCATCGAGGAGCGAAAGATCGGAGCTCAACTCGGAGCGTGCACGGACAAACGTCGGTAAAAAGGTACTCATGTTCTCCTTCCTCCTCATGCATTAGTTTGTATAGATCTGAAAGGAAGTCAGTTTCCACATTAAGAATCTTCTATCTTAAGAGTTAAGAGTCTAGCTCTTAAGAGGAGATCTACCCATCCGCAGGGAGATTTTCCTTCAACAGAAACTGGCGACTCCACTGGGGAGATCGAGTCGAAACTTTTAGTTTTGATTTTTCTTCATAAGACCTTGTCTTGCCCTTTGGTTGTTTTCTGACCTTGTTCATCCCATTTATCTGATTGCATTTGATGATTGACTCTTTATCCCATCACACTCAGCCTGATTGTCAAAATTTGATCAAAATTTTGAGTTTTTGGACATTTTTATGAGTTTTTTGAGCTTGGTGCCCCCCTGCCCATGTTAGAAGAGTGCCAACACTCCATTAAGCTACTGGACAAAGCTTTATAATGCTCTGGTGGCCCTTATACCAAAGCGCTAGCCCTCTTTTGCCCAAAATCTCTTCAAAATTTCCATTTTTTGAAGGTCCAGACCCTGTTTCTTCACTTGCTGAGCTTCTTTGTGATTCAATGATGCTTCCTTTGACCTTTGACATGATTCTTCCTGAGAAGTAAACACCTTATTGTTCAGATTTTATGCCTTTCTTCATTCTTTTTGAGTTTTTGCTGTTGAGAGCTTGAAATCAATCCCTTTCTTTCTTCTCTCCTATCCGACTGAGCGAGAACTCTAGTGAAGGACATTAGAAGTCTGTAACTCTTCTCATTTCGTTCTTTGAGGTCATCTGACCCAATCTCTTTCTCCTTCCTTTTGCGTTTTTGATTTTCTTTCTCTTGTTTGATTGCAAAAGGGTGTGTTGTTTGTGCGAAATCTGCATATTCTTGTCTGAATCTCCTTGATCTGAAAGGGTAGTTGTTAGGACAATTTTTTCATTGAATTGATCATCATTCGCATGTAAATGAAAAAAGTACATCTTAGTGATTAGTTTGCACATTAGTTTGCATTTTTGAAATGTTGTAGCATCATATTGGATTTGATTGAGAACAAAATTAATTGAAGGCATTCCTTATCAAGTGTTTGATAGTGAAAATGACTCTTCCTCTTTCCCTTAAATAGGTATTCATTGAAAAGAAATGATTGTTTATCATATTTCATGCATATTTTTGGGAATTGAGTCATCATTCCATCAGTTTCACTTTCGTACACCCTCTAAGTAAACAACAACCATTAAAATCAACGCTTAACTAAAATCTATCAGACTTTTTACATCTTTGTTAGCAAACCTACATTAGTTTAAGGTGTAGGGCTTTGGAATAGGTTGAAAGGATAACTTTCCAGAGCTATCAAAAAAACTTAGCATCTTGCGGTAGGGAGAGTCAAATCCAATTGTCGTATTGGCTTGCTGGGATTCCCCTCTCACACAAGGGTTACGCACAAGGTCGCATTCGGGTGAGTTACAGAGATTATCTCTCTGTGGTTCAACTGTTTGTAGTGTTGGATTGTATATTGGGGGTCACTGTAAGGTATACCCACAATGTTGAGTGGAAGCCTTTCAAGCTGATTTTAGACTTGTTATCCTGCCCATACGTTCCAACTGGACTGTCGACTATACCCACCCAGGGGTTGACTACGAGTTGGTGACCTTAGTAGCCATAATCTTTAGGGTCTCACACAAGGTGACGGTGAATGCAAGTCTCGTTGTACCTGGAACAGACGTTGGTCAAACTCACTCGGGCTCCTTGGAGGGTAAATCCATAATTACTGCGTGGAAGCTTGCACCAAGGTGTAAGTCCGTTAAGCAGGTCACCAACATAACTGATCCACCCGCTCTATCCCTGCCCCTTCCTATTTTGATCTTGCGACGTTGGATTTCATCACCAACTAGTGATTTCATCGTAGGAAGGTTTGTTTGATTGATTGTTTCTTAGATTCATAGCGTGTGTTGTTTGTTTTACTTAGTAGACCTTAGGTCGAGTCAATGTTAATGGCATCGAATCCAGAAAGTACCAATGGAGGAACCCCTTATTCTAGGGAACCTTATACCTTTCCTTCATTTGGAAACTTTGGTCCTCCATATGTTTCCACACTGAGTCTTCCAGGACTCACTATCGGATTACCAGTTTGGTTGTTCCCCACTCCGGTGATCCC
>SNQJ01S0038297.1:81668-100869 GCA_010110895.2 Picea sitchensis | reverse complement strand
CCAGGTGAGAGAGTGCACAGAGGAAGGAGAGAACTCCTGGAAGGAACCCTGTAGCTGCCATAGAGCTCGAAGACTTCCGGTCCGGTCTGTTGCTGTAACCCAAGGCAAGGGAGATTAGCAGCCGAAGGATTGTCCAGGTGACAGAGAAGGTGTATACTCTTGGGGTGGAACAGGCATGTGGGGAATGAGGGTCTGTGGGTAGTGAGTGTGGGTGCTTCTTGGGAGAGAATCCCTTCCTATGGCTGTGTGTTGTTTTCCCTGTAACCTCAGCTTAACCTAGGATTCCTTGTCTCGGGGTGGAGCTTAGTCCCAGCTCGAGGGTAACTCACTGCTGAGCTGATGAGCAATGTGGTCTAAGGATGGGAGGTTCGTGGAAGGCCTACACTTGGTTGGTGGATTCTACCACTGTTAAAAGATAAGTATCTCATTATGTTTTAATCGTGTTTTTGCATGACTCTACTGTTTATGTTATCATGATTTCCGCTGTGTATATGAATTAGTATGAAACGCTATTGATTGTTAATTATGGCAATAACTCATATGAATACTCTTTGTAGAATGTGTTTATTTGTTTAAATGCATGTGGATTATATAATACCTATATGAGTTATGTACCATGTGGTGTTAAAGTTTCCTTTTAAGAGTGATTAAGCCATGGTATCTGAAAGGGTGCGCTACAATACCCCGTTCATCAAACTCATGAATACCCCTGGGGTGTTCATCAGTTCAAGTGGTAAAACAATAAACTCATAATGTCCAAACCTCATCTTAAAGGCAGTCTTAGGGACATCATCCTCCTTTATCCTTAACTGGTGATACCCTGATCGCAAATCAATCTTTGAGAACACCGTCGTGCCCTTCATTTGATCGAACAGATCATCAATCCTCGGCAATCCATACTGATTCTTGATCATTGCCTTGTTCAATTGATGGTAGTCAATGCAGAGCCTCCACGACCCATCCTTATTTCATATGAAAATAACCGGCGCACCCTCTGGTGACACGCTTGGACGTATCAGTCCCAGGTCCGACAACTCCTTCAGTTGCATTTTCAACTCTTGTACTCTGGGGTCGACATCTGATAAGGCATTCTTGCTAACGGTTCAGTCCCTGGTTTTAGGTCTATGGTAAACTCCAATTCCCTCTCCGGTGGCATCCCAGGTAACTCCTCTGAAAATATGTCTGCAAACTTTCTCACCACCGGAAGGTGTTCTAGACCTTCCACTACTCCCTTCTAGTTTAACGCAAGGATTGTATAAAGCTTACATCCCTTGCACATGCTCTTCCAAAGCTGTAAGGAAGAAATGAACCTCAGGGAAAATCCCTGGTTCTGGCCTACAATCACATGTCTCTGCCCCTCACATCGACCAAGCTCAACCATTTCATCTTACAGTTGAGTATCACCTCATGCGATTCCAACCAATCCATACCTATCATGAAATCATAAGATCCTCAGATCGTGACGTACAGGTTGGACCTGGTGACAAACTCTCCCAAGTTAAGGGTACATCCTGTAACCCTTCCTCCAACCTTCTATTTGGCTCCCGAAGCCCTCTCTATGAAGCTAAACTCATCCTGTTCGTATGCCTTTACCTTAATCATTTTTAGCGTTGCACCAGAAATGAAACTCTCGGTAGCAAAGGGATCTGTCAAAATACTAAGGGTCTGGTTAGTGACGGTACTTGATGTCTCGAGCACAGTCGACTGCTGCTCTACTTGGCGGTTATTCACTGCTACAAGATTTCGATGGGCCTTGCCCAAATCTCCCAGGGTAGTGGGTCCGCCCTATCCAGATGCTCTAGCCCTCTTCACTCGACAGTCACGTTGAAAATGTGGCTCCCCACATTCCAACATGCTTTCTTCGGTCCAGTAATCTTGGTACTTGAAGTAGAAGCTGGATTCCAATGAAAATGCCAACACAAACTCATTGATCTTAACTTTATCAGTGAGGGCGTGGAGCACACCGAAGCAGCTCCAAAAATGGGCCTCGTACTCGGCACTGTACGGTTACCCTGTTGCAAGGCATCGAACTCGTTTAGCTGACGCTCAACAAATTCTTCAAAAAGATACCTCTTCTGAAACTATTCTTAGAATAGTTCCCATGACACATCATCGACGACCATGTTCAAAATGGTAGGAGCGTCTTCCTCCATAGAAGAGCGTTCCCCTTCAGTGAAAGACCATCAAGCAGACCTTCATGCTGGAGGTCGTGATCACGAAGCGTGAAGCACAACGCCTTGCTCTACAACCATGCCTCGATAGCACAGTCATCCACGACACTCGTGGACTCGAGAACTCAACTCTCTCAAATTCTCGGCGGATGTTAACGGTACTAGCTAGCGTACGCTGTGGACCCTCAGGGGTACATGTGCCCTGGTCTCATCTCAGTACTGATGGTGAATCAAGGCCTTTGATATTACCTGGAAGGGCCTTGTCAGACCACCATCATCCCTTACTACAAGCGAATCCATCCCAAGGACTTGTTCCTCCCCTTGGGGTCAGACTCTGAGGGTGCGAAACTTCTAGAGGCGTCACACTTCCATACACGATACCTCGTTGTGAATCTCTATGGTGTCATCTAACAATGATTATCGCTAGGGTTCATCCTAAGGCCGTCTAGGTTCATTCATTTATCAATAACAACGCAACGTTCCCTTCAGGATGCAATAGGTGCTCCAAGGGTGCCACTCGCCTCATCTGTTCCCTTATGCAACATGCCCTTCAGGATGCACCATGTGCTCCAAGGGTGCCACTCGCCTATTTCCATTTTTCTTGCACGACGTGCCCTTCAGGATGCACCACGAGCTCCAAGGGTGCCACTCGCCTCTTGACTGACTTGGTAGACATCAATAACCCCTGGAGTCAATACTCCACTAGGTGAACTTGTGGGAGACTAAGGGCCTCTAAGGAATAAGGCCCCCGACTTATTGCATGCCCCTTAGAATCACTGTGAGGGACTGTCACAGTCTGCCCTCACGGCATCATGGGTCCTCTCATACTAGGTAAATGTTAACCTACAGTTCGATCCACGGCGGGAGTGCTAATAGATTGTGGCAGGGCTGGTGTCCACACCTCTCCCTCAACATCTTTGGTAGTCATGCGTGACCCCTTTACTCCACATGTGAGTCTGGTCAGCAAGCTATCATCAGCTTGCATCATCAACAAATCATGTCAGAATATATCCATATCATATCATCTAATCAGATGCACTAATATCACTCTAAAACAATCAAACCCCAATGGTACACTCCCTAACTCGATCCGGAGTCCAAGGGGTTCCATCGATGCCTCTGCATCCTCGAGGTCCAAAATTCTACACACTCAGTAAAACCGAGTCAATATCACCTGTCTCTGTCAATGCAGTTAAACCATGTCATCAACGCATAATGCCTCATAATCAAATCAAATGTTTTAATAGCATAATAATCTGGATCACTTGTGAGCAAGTGTCCTCAAAGAAGAAGTTTGCTCAATGTGCCAGAGCGGGATGTTACATTCATGGAAGTGACTTAGAGGCTCCAACCTATATAGGATGAGGGTTGCCAACTATTCGCAGAGATCGAAGGCCGAGAAGCACAACTGGAGCAAGTCATCACTGCAGCTGAACAACGCCTAGAGGGACCTGTCAACGAAGTAGTCATCCAAGAGTTCACTAAATAGGAGGTTGTGGCACAAGAACAAGTTGAAGCATCTCAAGCCAAGATTGAGTCTTTTGAAGTAGAGCTACCCAGATTAGAGTGACTCGGGACGAGTCACAGGTGAGTGTTGGGGGCCTGGTTACCCTTGACCAAGTTTTGAGGATTCTTGGTCATGTTTGACCTATTTTTGGGACTTCGACAGGCTATCGAAGGCGGAGCGCAAGATGAAGTAGAGATTGTAGGATCTTGACCCCTTTTTAGGGATTTTTGGGTTTTGGGCTTATGTAATGGGTATGTGAAGGTTGGCCCATGGGTTTACCCATATTTAGGCCCGATTTTGTAATACATAAATAGAAAGCTAGGCAATGTTGGAAGTAGTTTGATCTATGTGATCAAAGAGTTGTAAGTTGTGCTAAGTGCAAGTAATAGTTGTAAGTGCTTCGTGCATAATGTGCGAGACTTGAAGAGCTAAGTGCGAGTAATTGTAAGAGACTGTATGTAGGCTTTGTGCTGTAACCTAGCTTGGGGAAGGAGGATCTAGCGAAGAGTGTGCAGACATCCTGTCCTCTGCGAAGTTGATCTTAAGGCTCTGTGCATGTAAGAATATTGAAAGAAGCTAATAAAGAAGATGAAGAGTTGGTGGACGTAGCCCCACGGTGGGGGTGAACCATGTATATCATGTGTTGTGAATGCTTTGTGCTTTATGGTTGCTCTCTTGTTTATATGATTAAATTCTTAGTGCGATGTTAGATGATGAATGAATATAATATGGTAGCTTAGTGATGAATTATGTGAATTAATGCTATATCTGATCTATGTTAGTATTCTTAGTGCTTGACTCTATTGAATCTATAGGAATGTTGCACTAATTTATTATTAGGGTTTAACTACGTTGTAAACTAAAAGCGGGTATTGATGAACTATAACTACTAAGTGCTCTGTTAAGGTGTTACAGTCACAGATCTGTGTCCCAGCTAAGGTTCCAGACACTGGATTCCTGCAACCACCCCTGCCTCTACCCCGGGTGAGACCTCATCTGCTTCGTAGGTGTTGCCGAAAGGGCCCGTAGTTAGGGTTTTGTTGGTGCGTTGTTGTAGCATTGAACCCTGGGTCTACCCCTATGCCAACATTTACCTTGGTTCACCATGATGATGGTTGACCATGCTTTACCATGGTTGACAACGATTAACCATGTTTAACAGTTTTTTTCCATAGATGACCATGGATGGCCATAACCATATTATCACAGTGTGACGAACATAGCCTTCTCATTGGAATCTGATGAACATATCCTCATTGCCTCAATGTGACACAGATATATTTTTGTCATAATGTCACAAACAATGTCATGTTGTCACATTGTGATGAACATAGCCTTGTCCTCGAAATAAATGTCTTGTCATTACAATGTGAACAACATATGACATTTATGTTCATCACATAGACATACGACATACAAAGAACATAGGAAATTTATGTTCATCACATAGCCACTTGTTACTTAAATGTCATGTCGTCGAAATGTGATGAGCATATCCTCATTATCACTACATCCACATCATCATTAATATGTGACAAGCAATATCCTATCATCACAGTGTGATGAACATAGCCCCATCGTCACAATGTCCTTAGAAAAAATATAATTCATCATATACAAAGTTCAAAATGATTTTCTATCAATTTCATGAACATAGCCTCATCGTTGCAATGTGATGCAAATATCATGTTGTCATAATGTGAAAAACAATGTCCTTTCGTCACGATGTGATGAGCATATCCATGTCCTCACAATAAATGTCATGTTGTTGTAATGTGCTGAACATACAACATTTATGTTTATCACATAGCCATATGACATACAATGATCATACGCTGAATATAAAACATTTATGTTAATCACATAGTCACTTTTTAATTAAATGTCTTTTCGTCCCAGTGTGATGAACATAGACCTATCGCTGCAATATCCCCATCATCATAAATATGTGAAAAACATTATCCTATCATTCCAATGTTATGAACATATCTTCGTCGCCGCAATGTGATGCAAATATCCAATAGGAATAATGTGACACAAATATCCTATCTGTTATCACATTTATTTGTAAAGGGGTGTTTTCCTAAGGAATTGGCCCCTTAGCGAAGGAATGGAAGGAAGCGGACAAAAAACCCACAATTTGGCTTCTATCCTAAGTCGGATGACTGAAGTGACCTCTTGGTGCAAATGATAAGAGGTGTGCAAATCTAGGTGGCTAAGATCAACACACTTCAGATCGACAGTCGCTGGCCATATTGGGGCCTCAACATGGGCATTCTTAAAAAATTGTAGAGTGGGTTGGGGAAGAAACCGTGGTTTTGAAAAGGTGCTACATGTCGACCAGAGACACACATTAGGCCCAAAAGCGGGGAAGAATCAAACCACTTTTCACAGCCCCAATATGTGCATTTGCTTTTAGCGCCCTATACTGGGTCGACAAGTGGTCACTCTCTCCCGCTGACACCTGTCTCCCATTTAATATCTCTCCTCTATCCGCCACATCTCCCGCTTCCCTATAGCTTTTTCTCCCTCACACCTGCCCTCCATTCACTATCCTGCCTGTCATGTCTCCCCCTCTCATATCCTGCCACCTATGCCACCTCGCTCCAGATCACCTCCACCCCAGTACACCTCAACTCTCTCTTGTGTGGCCCCCATGCTATCCTTCACCTCACCATCTCCCGTCTGCCATTTCATGTCGAGTACACCAATCTCTTCGTCAACAACCACGTCCACTGTCAGACCTCCCCACAAGCATCTGAATCAGATCCAGATGGTAGAATGTGGAGGATGCCACGTCCTATAGGTGCAAAGTTGACTTGGGCCTTTCCCGATCCTGATGAAGCAGTTATTGAGGTTGGTTGGTGGTGGTTGAACATAGTTTCCACCATAAATGGAAAGCCCAAGAAATGACTTTCAGTTATTCGGCTCATCAACAGGTCCGTTCTGAAGCTCGTTTGCGTATGATCAAAGTTCACATCTGTTTTAGAGACTACATGCATAGTCTGTTAGGAAGCGTGCAGACATAATGCCTTCAATGCAGCTACTTGAGCACTTTTCTATGGTTTTGGCTCTAAGTATATAGGAGTCCTCCTGATATTTTGTAAAGTGTCGATGGTTGAGATAAGATCCTGATTTGTAAAGTTTTAATGAACAATCTGGTTCTCTAGTTATGTATATGTATTTGAGACTTCTTGTTTAATGTAAGTCATTTTCCTTTCCTCTCTCTGTAACAGTTGTGTTAGAACGCTCGGGCATGGATGATCCTGTCGGGTTGTTGTGACTGAATTTTAATGTATGTTTGATTGCAGTACTGTTATAGCGTTTTCAGTTTCCTGAAGTCGTGAATTCAAGAGGATCTTGTATTTGAATCTTTTCCTCCTTAGGCTGCTGGAAGACTAAATGTCCATAATAGACCTCTTACTCTCCTCAACTTCTTTCCCCTACTCACCACTATACCAAACTTACTGACTGAAGTTAGATCAAGACCTCACCTACTTGTGCTTTCCAACCCAGTTTTCTGAGTTAGAATGATACCATCCTGAGTCTGCGTCCATTAGACTACATTTAAATTTATCCTTTGTAACATACAAACTGATGGGTACTGGGCTCACCTCTGCTACAAACCAGAGGTGACTTCTAGTGCCAACATTTCTGGCGTTGTTGCTGGGGACAAAATTGAAGATTTTCCCTAGGGATTGAATGACAAAGCTTACTAGTTTTGAAGGTGCATCAAAACTTAGTACATCAAATATTGTGATTGTGCACCTAGTGAATCCACTGTGGTGAATCCATCGATACGAATCCACTGGTGACTCCACTATTTCAACTGTGGCTTCTAGAGGCAGACACATGAGGTCCACTCCGCAGTTTCCTTTAGCTACACCTGAAGCTGACCCAGAAAAAATTATTAGAAAACGGAAGGCACTTCGAGAAAGTACTTCTATTGTTGAACCAGGTATTTCTGATGATTTTTACCATCCTCCTTTAGAAACTCTGATATCTTCTTCTCATTTTCCTATCATATCGTCTGTTGGAGTTTTCCAAATTTTAAATTTTGGGAGTGTTCCTGTTGAGTTTTCCCCTCCTGGTTCGATATTGGAGGGAGAAATCCTTGTCACTCCTCTCTCCCCTAAAGTTGTACCTTTTTATAGACCCGGGACCTCAGATGATTTTCCCACTCCAGGTTTTATTACTCCTCCTCCTGTTAGAGTTACTGATTTTGCAGAAAGAGAAACCTCTTTTCCTTCAATCCCTTTAGCCTTTTCTCCAAATCCTCTGTTGTTTCCCTTTCCTCTCGGAAGCTTAGTTCTAGTCTCTCCTATTCGAACACCTTCTCCTCGTAATTCTCCTCCACCTCATATCCCTATGGCAAGTAATCCCCCTAGAAAAAAAATGGATTCCATAGTGGCTGCAAGATATGCCCCTCTAGTCTTACCTCATCCCATGAATTCTCTCCCTGCTGGAGATTACCTAAAATATATGCCTAATTTCACTAGAGAAGAGGACATAATTGCTGAAGAGAAGCTTGCTTCCTTCTACATTTATGAAGACAATCTAAATATTGAAAACGATGATGTCTGGATGAGAGTCTTTGTCCAGAGTCTTGATGGTGAGGTTAGGAAATGGTTTAGGGGATTGACCCCTGGATCTATTGATGGGATTGAATCCCTAGATGATGTTTTTTTGAGGCAATGGGGGGATAAAAAAGATTTATGTATTATATCACAGAGTTGGGGTCCCTAAAGAGAAAGGAGGGAGAATCTGTGTCTGAGTTCTCCAAAAGATTCAACAAAATGTACAATAAAATCCCTGTTGAGATAAAGCCTACAGAAGCCTCTGCCAAAATTACTTATAATGGTGCTTTTGACCCTAATTTCTTCCTCCTCCTCAGAGAAAGAAGAGCTACTTCATTGGCTCATATGCAAGATGAATCCATAGAAGTGGAATCCAATGTATTGGCTGTTGACTGACTTAGGAGCAAAAATGGCAAAGACAGAGGAAGAGGAAGATCAGTGGCCTCAACCTCCGATTCTTCTGCATCTCACCCTCAAGTAGATGAATTGACCAAGATGGTGAAGTCCCTGTTTGAAGAAATGGAGAATATTAAATTCGAGGGGAAGCAAGGTTATAAAAGTGCCCAAAATGTTGATAATAGAGGCAACTTTAGGAGACCGAATAACAATGCTACTCAAGTTATGCAAAGAGAATAGAGGGACATAGATAGAAATGATCAGAAAATTCAACCCGCCCCTTCAAAATAACCTGGTTGATGATGAGGAAATGAAAGAAGAAGAGCTTGATCCTAAAATCCATTGCCTTGGAGACACCTCCCCATTTCCCCATTTGACTCAATCTGCATACGAGGAATCCCTCATGAAAAGTCAAATAAATGAGCTAAGTAAGGGTGAGAAGGAAAATAGTTGTCCCAACAAATACAAACTCCAGTCCAAGAAGAAAGAAGGGAATTCTGACATCCCTGATCAGCCCTCTAGAGCAGAGAATCCCACTAAAGATGCAACAAACATCAACAAAGAGAAGAAAGTTCAAAATCCCCCACCAATAGCCAAAGATCTTGTCCCAGAGGTGAGAGAAATTATGAAGCCCCCTTCCCCATTTAGCTTTGAGCACAAAATTCAAAAAATAAGAATCCTTGTACCCCTCTCAGAGCTAGTCAAACATGAAGATTTCAAAAAATCCCTCTCTAAGCTATTGCAGTCCGAGCTATCATGCCATTCCATAGACTCAGTAAACCTCCAAGATGAAAATCCAGTAGTCATCTTAGGTCCTATGGTAGAAGATAGAGATGATTCATCCCCTCCCTTCTATACATTCCTAAATATACATGATAAGGTGTTGCATAAATATCTGATAAACTCAGGGGCATCTCATAATCTCATGCCCAAAACTGTCATGGAAGAACTTGGACTAGAAATCATGAAGGGTTATCATGATTTGTACTCTTTTGATTCAAGGAGAGTGCAATGCCCTGGAGTCACCAAAGATCTGGTGGTGTCTTTGTTTCAGTTGCCTATGAAAACTTTGGTCATGGATATTGTGGTGGCTGATGTTCCCCCCAAGTTTGGCATGTTACTGTCAAGATATTGGATAAAAATACTTGGAGGAAAATTGCAAATGGACCTCACATATGCTACCATTCCAGTGTTCGGAGGGGAGCATAGAAGACTATTAGTGATGAGGCAGACCCCACCAATCACCCCATATTTTCCCTTGATATTGATTTGGGATCCATCTTGTTGCAGCTCACTGGTGCCCCTGAAACTCCCCTTGATATCAGAAATCCTGTTACTCTCTGTGAAGACCCACCTCTAATTTCCTTTGTGTGGAAAATGTTCTTCGATGGAGCCTCCTCTATAGAAGGTGTTGGTGCTGGAGTAGTCTTTGTTTCCCCTGCTCAGGAAACCATATCTCTATCATACAAATTAGAATTTGAAGCTACCAATAATGTGGCTTAGTATGAAGCTCTTGTTTTGGGCTTAAGGGCTGTAAAGGACATGGGGATTGAGAAGATATCAGTGTTTGGGGATGCTGAGTTGATTATCCAACAGATCAGAAATACTTACCAGGCCAAACATCCTCGGCTCATAAGTTATAGAAATGAAGTATGGGACTTCATTGATAGTTTTTTCCTAGGTTTCAACATATCATTTATTCCAAGAGGAGAAAACATCATGTTTGATTCTTTGTTTGTTTCAACAAGCAATTTCAAAGTACCTCTGCCACCTAAACTCAGGTATGACGTAGAATTGAAATATGGACCCTCTATACCTGACAATGTCAAGCATTGGAAAGTGTTTGAGGATGATCTTGAGATCAAAATGTTCCTAGAGACTGTTGATAAATTTTCTACATTACACATTGATCAAGATCCTAATTTTGAAATAAATCCTCATGCTGATGCTTTTCTGAACAAAATCGCTAACCATCATATTGTTCAGTTACCTAACAATCACATCCCAAAGGGAATGGTTCCTTTGGAGAGATTGTTTGATAGTAATGATGTGGAAGTGAAAGTTGAGGCCCATTGATGATGCTAAGATATCTGAGTGCAATATTGGCACAGAGAAGGAGCCAAAATTTGTCAAGTTGTCAACCAACTTGTCAAGGGAGAAGAGAGACGAATATGCTGAGTTATTAAAGGAATTTGCTGATGTGTTTGCCTGGACATATGAAGAGCTCATAACATATGACACCAACGTTATTGAGCATAAGATCCCACTAAAGGAAGAGGCCAAACCATTTAGGCGAAAATTAAGATAGATAAATCATATACTGTTGCCTAGTATGGAAAGGGAGGTAAAGAAGTTGTTGGATGCCCAGATCATTGTCCCTTTGAGATATTTTGAATGGGTGGCCAACCTGGTCCCAGTAAGAAAGAAGAATGGAGAAATTAGACTTTGTGTTGATTTCAAAAACCTGAACAGGAGCTATAAGAAGGACAATTACCCCTTGCCAAAGATGGAACATATATTGCAGAGGGTGATTAGTGCATCTAGGATTTCCATGATTGATGGATTTTCTGGCTACAATCAGGTCTTTGTCCTACCTGAAGACAAAGAAAATACAACCTTCACCACTCCTTGGGGCACGTTCATGTATGCTAAAATGCCCTTTGGATTGATGAACATAGGAGCAACCTTCCAGCGATCCATAGACATAGATTTCGTTGGGGAGAAAGATAAATTTGTGGTCCTCTATCTATATGACATAATAGTTTTCTCCATATCTGATAAAGAACATTGTCAACATATAAGAAAGGTCTTCTCGAAATGCAGAAGGTTTGGTCTCTCCCTGACTCCCAAGAATTCTTTATTTGCCATGCAGGAGGGAAAATTGTTGGGACACATTGTATCAGTTGAGGGAGTCAGGATTGATTCAAGCAGGGTCGAGGCTATTCAAGCCATCACTTCCCAAATCCAAGAAGGAAGTTCAGTCCTTCCTGGGCAAAATTACTTTCTTGAGGAGGTTTGTTTCCAATTTTGTTGAATTGGTAAAGTATATCATAACTATGCTTAGGAAGGTGAATGAAGTAAAGTGGACTACTGAGCCCAGAGAATCCTTCAACCTAATAAAAAAGGCATTGACTAAGGAACCTATGCTTATCAGTCCTGATTATTCCAAGGATTTTATGATTTTTTCGTTTGCTTCTTTTAATACAGTGGCAACTGTTTTATTGCAGAAAAATGTTGCAGGGTTGGAGCAGCCTATTTCCTTTTTAAGCAGGGCATTGAGGGATGTAGAGGTCAAATATGACATCATGGAGAAGTAGGCCTGTGCCTTGGTCAAAGCTCTTAAATTTTTCAGAGTCTATGTTTTACATTAAAAAACCATTGCATATGTTCCTTCAGCTTTTGTGAAGTACATTCTCATTTAGCCTGACATAGATGGGAGAAGGAACAAGTGGATTGCCAAGATCCTTGAATTTGATTTGGAAATAAAACCCACCAAGCTAGTTAAAGGTCAAGGTTTAGCCAAGCTATTGGCTGAATCTAATTGTAAAGCTCTGGGGGTTAATTTCATCAACACTTGCTCAGAAGATCATAAGGTTGAGGTGTTTGATAACAGTTCTCAGGATATCCCTCCATTGTCAGGATGCACCTGGTATAAAGACATTATATATTTTTTGCAAGATTTAAGGCCACCTGATGGTATGGGAAAAAGCAAGGAAAGAGATTTAAAGCTCAAAGCAATTAGATATTGCCTTATTGACCAAGTCTTGTATTAGAAAGACCCTCTGGGTGTGCTCTTGAGATGTCTAGACCCACAGGAGGCCCAAAGGATTATGTTTGATTTTCTTGACATCCTATGTGGAGGAAATCACTTTTGGAGGACCAAGACCTATAAAATCCTCAGGCTAGGTACTTCTGGCCTACTTTGTTCACTGATGTCTACGCAAAGATCAAAGATTGTATCAAATGTCAGAAATTCTCAGGAAAGCAAAAACTCAAGTCCTTGCCATTGAATCCTGTGGCAGCTTTAGGATCCTTTCAATAGTGGGGCCTGGAATTTATTGGGGAAATTCATCCTGCATCAAGTGGTCAGCACAGGTGGATCTCAACTGCCACATATTATTTCACCAAATGGATAGAATCTATCCCAACAAAGAGTGTTTCTCATAAAGTGATCATTAGTTTTCTGGAGGATATTATAGTAAGATTTGGTTGTCCAAGAAGGATTGTCACTGTCAATGCTACATCCTTCAAGTCTGACCCATTGATCAAATTCTGTGAGCAGTTTGAAATTTCATTGACCCACTCTACCCCCTACTACCCCCAAGGCAATGGACTGGAAGAGTCCTCTAACAAAAGGATGATAAATATCATGAAAATAATGCTAGAGGACAACAAGAAAGCATGGGATTCAAAGCTCAATTTTGCTCTATGGGCTGACAAAGTGACAACAAAGAGGTCCCCGAGCATCTCTCCTTTCCAGCTCATATATGGGACTGAAGCAGTTTTTCCTTCTCACCTTGCCCTGCCTATAGAGAAATTATTTCAAGACTACCATGACGAACATGATGATATGATCAGAAGAATTCATCAACTGGTAGAAGTCCAACAGACTAGAGAACAAGCGAGGGCCAGAGTGCATGAACATCAACAGAAAATCAAGCAGGCCTTTGACAGGAATGTCAGAAAGGAAGAGTTTCAGTTGGGAGATTTAGTACTAAAATTGGATGTGCCCAAACAAGACAAGGGTAAACATGGCAAATTTGAAGCCCTTTGGATTGACCCCTTCAAGATTTCTGAAGAATTTCCAAACAACACTTACAGGTTGCAGAATTTGGAGGGCGATGAAGTTTTTGGTGGCTGTGTAAATGGGCATTTTCTGAGGAAGTTCCTTAGATGAGCCATACGTGGCTCCCATTTTTTTGTAAAATTGTTTTTCTTTTTTTTCCATTTTGTAAGGGAATTCGTAGCCCAACAGTAAGGCACCGAAGCTGCGAAAGAGTTCTTGGCATCTCACAGGGAGCAAGCCATCCCCCATGGAGCCTAATGTTATCACATTTATTTGTAAATGGGGTGTTTTCCTAAGGAATTGGCCCCTTAGCGAAGGAATGGAAGGAAGCAGACAAAAAACACACAATTTGGATTCTATCCTAAGTCGAATGACTGATGTGAGATCTTGGCGCAAATGATAAGATGTGCACAAATCTGGGCAGCTAAGATCAACGCACTTCAGATTGACGTTCGTTGGCCATATCGGGGCCTCAACATGTGCGGACGTTAAAAATTGTAGAGGGGGTTGGGGAAGAAACCATGGTTTTTCAAAGGCGCTATGTGTCGATCAGAGACACACATTGGGCCCAAAAGAGGGGAAGAATCAAACCGCTTTTCATGACCTCGATGTGTGCATGTTCTTTTAGTGCCCTATCTCGGATTGACAAGTGGTTGTTCTCTCACACCTGTCTCCCATTCCATCTCTCTCCTTTGTCCGCCACATCTCCCGCTCCTCTATATCTTTCTCTCCCTCATACCTGCCCTCCATTCATTGTTCCTCCTATCATGTATCCCCCTCTCATATTCCGCCACCTATGCCACCTCACTCCACATCACCTCCGCCCTAGTACACCTCAACTCCCGCTTGTGTGGCCCCCACACTATCCTTCACTTGGCCATCTCCCATCCACCATTTTATGTCGAGCACGCTAATCTCTTCGTCAATAGCCACGTCCATTATCATACCTCCCCACAAGCATTCGACTCAGATCCAGAAGATAGAATGTCGAGGCTAGCACGTCCTACAGGTGCAGAGTTGACTTGGGCCTTTCCCAATCCCGATGACTCAGTTATTGAGGTTGGTTGGTGGTGGTTGAACATCGTTTCTTCCATAAATGGAAAGCCTGAGAAAGGATTGTTAGTTAGTTGACTCATCAATAGGTCCATTCTAAAGCTCGTTTGCGTATGATCGAAGTTCACATATGGTCAGAGACTGCATGCATAGTCTGTCAGGAAGCATGCAGAGGTAATGCCTTCAATGCAGCTACTCGAGCACTTTTATGTGGTTTTGGCTCTGAGTATATAGGATTCCTCCTGATATTTTGTAAAGTGTCGATGGTTGAGCTAAGCTTCCGATTTGTAAAGTTTTAGTGAAAACTCTGGTTCTTTGGTTATGTATATGTATTTGAGACTTCTTGTTTAATGTAAGTCATTTTCCTTTCATCTCTCTGTAATAGCTGTGTTAGAATGCTTGAGCATGGATGATCTAGTTGGGTTGTTGTGACTGAATTGTAATGTATGTTTGATTGCAGTACTGTTATAGCATTTTTAGTGTCATGAAGTCATGAATTCAAGAGGATCTTGTATTTTAAGATTTTCCTCCTTAGGTTGCTGGAAGACCGGATTTCCATAGAAGACCTCTTACTCTCCTCAACTTCTTGCCCCTACTCACCACTATACCAAACTTACTGAATGAAGTTAGTTCAAGACCTCACCTTCTTGTGCTTTCCAACCCAGTTTTCTAAGTTAGAACGATACCATCCTGAGTCTGCATCCATTAAACCACATTTAAATTTATCCTTTGTAACATACAAACTGATGGGTACTGGGCTCACCTCTGTTGCAATCCAGAGGTGACTTCTGGTGCTAACACTATCCTCGCATTGTGAAAGAATTATCCCTATCGTCACAATGTGGTAAACATAAACATATTGTCACAATGTGACAAAATTATCCTTTTATGATGAACATAAATGTAATGACCATAACCATATTGTCACATTGCAACAAACATGACCTTGGTTGACCTTCTGATGAACATATCCCCATCGTCGCAATGTCCTGAGAAAAAATATACTTCATCATCTACATAGTTCAACATGATTTTCTATCAATGTCATGAACATAGCCTCATCGTCACAATATGGTGCAAATATCCCATCATATTATGGTGGTGCAAATAAATGTCATCTTTTCACAATGTGATGAACACATGAAATTTATGTTTATCACATATCTATATGACATATGATGAACATGCGACATTTGTGTTCATCACATAACCACTTTTTACTTAAATCTCTTATCATCGCAATGTGATGAACATAGCCCCATTGTCGCAATATCCCTATCGTCGTCAATATGTGGCAAAAAATATCCTATCATGACAATATGACACAAATATCCAATCGTCACAATGTGATGCAAACATTTTGTCCTTGTAATGTGACAAACATAGCCCAGTTGTCTCAATGTGATACACATAACCATATTTTCATAATGTGACGGACATTGCCTTATACGATGAAGATACATTGTGATGAACATAACTGTATTGTCGGAATGTGAAAAACATAACCATATTGTCACAATGTTACGAAGATAACTATAGTTGAACTTGGTTTACGATGAACATACAATATTTATGTTCATCACATAAACACATTTTACTTAAATGTCCTATCGTTTCATTATGTTTAACATAGCCCCATCGACACAATATACATGTCGTCATTAATATGCGATAAAAAATATCAAGTCATCACAATTGAATGAATATAGCCCCGTCGTCACAATGTGACAGACATATCCAATTGTCATAATGTTATGAAAATATCATGTCCTCACAATGTAATGAACATATCCCACCATTACAATGTGATGAACATATCCATGTTGTCACAATGTACAAAGATAGCCTTATAGTATGAACATACAATGTGACGAACATAACCATATTGTTGTAATGTGATGAACATAACTATTGTTGACCTTGGTTGACCATGACTATGATTGACTATGGTTGACCATGGTTGAAAATGGTTAACCATGTTTGATAGTTGTTGTCCATAGATGACCATGTTTGGCCATAAGAATACTATCGCAATGTGACAACCATAACCATATTGTCGCAATGTGACAAACATAACCATATTGACACAATGTGTCGATCATAGCCCCCTCATTGCAATGTGATGAACATAACCATATTGTCACATTGTGATGAACATAGACTCATCATGGCAATGTGATGAACACATCCTCGTCATCGCAATGTGACAGAAATATCTTGTTGTCATAATGTGACAAACAATGTCATGTTGTTGCAATGTGATAAACATAGCCCTTTCATCGTAATGTGATGAATATATGACATTTATGTTCATCACATAGCCATATGAAATACGATGAACATATGACATTTATGTTCATCACATATCCACTTTTTACTTAAATGTCTTGTAATCACAATGTGATGAACATATCCAAGTCATCACAATATCCCCATCGTCGTCAATATGTGACAAACAATATCTTGTCGTCACAATTTTATGAACATATCCTCATCGTAGTAATGTGAAACAAATATTTGCATGACAAAATGTGATGAAAAAATCCCATCGTTGCAATGTGATGAACTTAGCCCCTCCATCCTAATGTGACGAAAATATGAAAACAATGTGACACAAATATCCTATTGCCATCGCAATGTGACACAAATATCATGTGTCAATACGCGACAAACAATGTCCTTTTGTCACAATATGATAAACATAGCCCTCTCGTCTCAATGTAATGAACATACAACATTTATTCTCATCACATAGCCATATGACATATGATGAACATACAGAATTTATGTTCATCACATATCCAATTTTTACTTAAATGTCATGTCATCGGAATGTGATGAACATAGCTCCATCAACGCAATATCCCCATCGTCATAAATATGTGAGAAAAAATATCTTGTTGTCACAATTTTATGAACATAGCCAGATCATAGAAATGTGAAACAAATATTTGCATCACATAATGTGACACAAATATCTTGTCGTCGCAATATGACGAAAATAACCATATTTTCACAATGTGACGAACATAGCTTCGTCGTCACAATGTCATGAACATATCTTCTCCATCGCAATGTGACGAACATAGCCTCGTCGTCACAATATCATGAGCATATCCTCATCATTGTAATGTGACACAAATATCCTATCGTCATAATGTGACAAACAATTCCAAATTTAGCTATTTGAATATCATCCATAGTCTTGGTTAAACATGGTCATGGCCAACCATGGTCATCTATGGACAACAATTTTCAAACATGTTTAACCACTTTCAACCATGGTCAACCACATTCAATCATGATCATGGTCAACCAAGGTCTACCATAGTTGTCCTTTCAGTGTGACGAACATTGCACTATGATTACAATGTTACGAATATAGAGTATTTAATACTTTATTATTAATAATCAATTAATAACTAATAACTAAATTATTATTAATACTTGAAAACATTCATGTATTTACTTAATATATTTAATACTACTTGAACACATTATTGTATTTTTTATTTTATATATTCATTTATATATAATTAATATATTATTTAAATAATACATTAATAATGTGCTTATATTATTATGTATTTATCCTATAATGTTTTATAAATATATTTTTGCTTTATTCGTGTATTGCTAATACTTTATTATTTTAATGTATTATTGTGATTTTCTAAAACTTTAAAACTTTATTAATATATAGATACTTTATAGTTTCATGTATTGTTAATACTTTATTCTATAATTATATTTTTTTTACACTTTATTTTTAATACTTTGTTATGCTTTATAGATGCATTTATTAATTTATACATACCTTATAATTGTATTAATTAATTAACAAAAAATTTAATGACGAGTGTATAAAGGGAAATGATTGTTACATAGTAAGGGCTAACCATGGGTATCACATTGCAATGTTCTTATAAGGATATGTTGGGTTTAATCACATTGTAACATTACACCACATAGCAATGTTCCTATAAGGAATGTTGATGTTTCATTATGATATTTAATTAGGTTAGATTATAAGGAGTTGGTATGTTCCTCAATGGTTATGTCACATTGTGACATAGATGAAGGGTTGGGATACGTTGCAAGAATTATATCAACATAACGATGGCTAACACCAAATTAAGAAAATAGGGTATAATTGTCATATTGCAATAGCAAGGTATGTCCACAACATTGTGACATTGGATTACGTAGGATTGTAGCTCTTTGTGATGTTGGTGAAAGGTTTTGTTCACATGCCATGTCGGGATATCTTCGTGACGTTGTGATGTCGATTAATGTTGATCACATTGCAAAATTGGGTTTCATTAGATTGCAATATCAAGTTATGTTTATCACAATGTAGCTTTAACACATTGTGAAATGGATGTTTTGGCCAAATTTTTTGAGAAAAAATCTAATGAAAATTTTCTTTTGTAACAAAGATACAAATTTTAAATTAACATAATATATTACATGAAAGAAAACTTTCTTACAATGAGATGTAAATTAAAACTTTATCATAGTTTATTGGATTAGAAGTAAATGCAAACTTTATTATAGTTTAATTGAATCTTAAATAAATTAAAATTATCATAACAATCATTTGAAGTTTAATTATTCTATATTTAAATATATTAAAAATTAAAAATATATATTTCAAGTATTTTATTATAAATATTAAATTTTATTAAAAATATTTTTATTATATTATTAA
>SNQJ01S0038297.1:9614-19709 GCA_010110895.2 Picea sitchensis | reverse complement strand
CATATATTGTGCATGGTGTATTGGTGTAACTCTTATACTATTGTTCATTGCTCATTGGATATAATTGAATGGTTTAAGTATAAGTTGAAAAATGTTTTAAATTGTACTTGATACTGATTCACCCCCCTCTCAGTATCAACAATGAGTTTCTTTTCTTATCATGTTAATAGGTGAAAAATAGGTGCCCACTAGTGAGCTGTTAAGTGAGTTGGAGCTCATCCTTCAGTATAAAGTGAGGAGAGCCTTGAGAAAAATATACCCACCCCCACTCCTTTTCCCCCAAGGGGATAGGCATGCCTATCCATATATACTTCCTTGGGGTCAACAGAGACAAGTGAAGAAAATTTGTATGTCTACATCACTCCATCATTCCCCAAATACATTGGAATACAAATGAGATTAGAAATTCCATCATTGTGGTAGACCATGCAATAGATTCGATTAAACCAAACCCAAAAATGGTTTGACCAAATGATTGTTAATCCAATGATGGATTTTGCACCATGAAATGANTTCCCCAAATACATTGGAATACAAATGAGATTAGAAATTCCATCATTGTGGTAGACCATGCAATAGATTCGATTAAACCAAACCCAAAAATGGTTTGACCAAATGATTGTTAATCCAATGATGGATTTTGCACCATGAAATGAATCAGGGAAATAATAGCATTTTGAATACCGACAGTAGCTCCCGCTAAAGCAATTGTAGTTTCTATAACAGCTATTAATTTCACACCTTCCAGTATATCGAGAAGGTTTATATCTTGTTAGTTCTTTTCTCCCTATAGTATTTCTCTTCAAATTTGGATTCTCTTCATTGATTCTTCCCTCTTTCAACGTTCCTTTCATAAATACCTACCTCAAATGGCATCTCTGGCTCTCACCAACTACTCACTCATTATTTCCTTCATGTATTGACTCTTATCATTTTAGTAACTAGAGAGATAACAAAGAAAAAGCATAACTCCATAGTTATCAATTCATTGACTTATCCAAGAAAGTTTTGATATGATCTAATTGGAACTTTTCCAATATGAATTCACAAGGTCAATCCTTCAACACTGTTGTTATTTTATATGCAATTATGCATTTCTTCCCTCATTATAAATGTAATTATGATTAGTTTTTATTATCTCTATAGTTACTTTATTATATGTAATTATGTATATAATAAGGGTGAATAGAGTTCCCATTATCTCTTTCCATTGCCATTTTCTTCTTCAAATATCCTCATTGATTCTAAAATATATGTACTAACAACAAATCCAATAGGTGTGATAGGGAGATAGCATTAATGCACTTGACCAATGATGTTGGGGAGATAACCTTTATGCACTCAACTAGAGAACCCTATTGAATGGATTGGGTTGCCCCCCCCCTTCTTTAATGATCGTTTTATCCTTCCTACATATAGGTAGCTAGTAGAATAGTTGTTTGGGGACTCATTCTATGTTATATGTGTAATAGTATATGAATGAAATAAATGAATGTATTCTTTCCTGAGGAAAGGTCAACCTTGATCTTTGCTCAGGTAAGGATATGCACCAACCACTATTCTTCGAAGGGGGGTGAGGTGTAATATTGGACTTGGGGTCTATGTTGATGATTTCAAGTGGGCCCCCACTACTAGCCCATCATTATCTATGTCATATTATGTATACAATGAATCCTGCGTGTCAGATCAAAAATACATTCCATTTATTTATATAGAAGCATATGTGACCTAGTGTGTGTAATGTAGTATGGCCCATATAAGTGAGAAATGCTAGATTTTACCAGTTGATTGGAAAGAAAATAAAGATATATATGGTTTCTCATAATATTATTACCAATATGATTTTGCTAATAATATATGTCACTATTTCATATGATTCCCTTGAACCCTCATTTTGTATCTAAAATTTTTTCAGATATTCTTGTTGGAGGCTTTAATATAAGATTCAAAGCCCCCAATCATAGATTGGGATGTTCTATTGGAGTGAGGCTCAAATCCTCCTTGATTATTCACCCCAACCATACAAACTCTTTTAGGGATAATCCCAACTAGGATTTGTCTGCTAATAATAATGTGTTCCTAGAGGAACAATTGCGGCTGAGGAAACCATTATGTCTAAATATTGGGCTCGTTGTCAGATTCAAGGCAAGTGTCAATGCCAAGTAAGGGGGTGGAAATAGATTTTCAAGCATATGAAAGATTCAAAACCAAATATTTCCTCCCTTTCCCACCCTTTTCCTTGTGCGGGAATTCGATCCCAAGATAACCCCCTTGATTGATGGGTTAGTCTCAGGGAATCTCACTGGAACCTAATTCATTGGGTCACCGAAGGAGCTTAGTGGAGTCATATAGTTTCTCAGTACTATTTCATGAAGCATGGAGGACTCCTGCCCTCGATTCAATGAGTGTTGGGTATGAAAAATCACCTACTATCATGGCCTTACTTAATAGTGATGGGAGTTTAGATTGGGATTTTTATAACTATATGATAAAGGACCTTTCTAATATGGTCATGAATGAGTTTATTATCAGTTACCTTTATTTTATTATTTGAAATAAATGGTTTATAAGGATTGTTTTCCTTCTATACTAGACTGGAGCCTTCTCTTTGAACTATTATAGTTATTATAAATTTCTCTTCTTTCATTTTCTAGGAATTTCCCATTTTTGTTCAATTATAAGTCACTCCATAATTGCCTAATTCTTGGTTGTCCCCATATTTGATTTCATGTTTTTACTTATAGTATCATTTCCCTTTCCCAATAGTTCTATAGCAGGTTCTTTTGGATATTTTCTAGGTTCATAAAGAACTGTCATATTAACCACCATGTACATTTCATTATCTTATATCTTATCCTTGACTGCTTCTCATGAAGTTGCACTAGGATCTACTGCTTGCTATCCAAAAATTTCTCCACGGATATTCTCTAAAATGATTGATGCTTCTTGAGGCTCCTTTGGTGATCATGCAATCACCAGATGAATCTTTGAGTAGATGGATTCGATCCAAATTCTACAATTTCTTCCTGGAAATATATACTCAACTCACTCTGTGGGAACTACCCTAGGAAATCATGATGGAGATAATAGGGGGATATACTAGACATAAAAACCCCTATTTGATTGTGATTCCCCTACTTTTGATACATAATTGAGGATATCATGAATGTTATAGGTGTGGGAGTGATCGATCCCCTACGATGAGGAGGGTCCATGCATAGGTTGGGTAATGTGGGTGAAAGCTAAGGGTGGTCCTCACATATGGGTAGCTAGAGGGCACATATGATCGGGCCTTAGGGGACCTTATGGGGAAGAGTCTAATAGGGAAAACAAACCCCCCACTTCAAGTGAACCTCTATAGAAATTGAATAACTAGAAGAGTATATGTGGTGGAACCAGTGAACCACACATTTTGAGTTGGTTGGATGCATGGGGAAGAGGGCTCATAGAACACTCAACTATTGATCGATCCCCATTTTTTTCTACTTACTTGAATAGGAGGGAATATCATTGGAAAGGAATAAGGTTCCCAAGAAAATTTCATACACTTACTTGAGTGGCAAGGGAAAATAATAATGAATGACACCTTTCTTTACTTATTCACTTTGGTAGGATATAACATGCGCGAGGGGAAGGTCCTGAAAGGTAAACCTAGTAAGGTCATTTCCTAGTCAGCCCTTATAACTCTTTAAGGGGAATAAATCACAGTACCTTGATACTACTTTATTCCCCTCAAATGGGATCCTTCGCTATGCTCTTTGAGAGGAAAAAATATAGGGTATAACCCTTCTAACTCAAGCTTTGAGGGGAAGAAGTTCTAATAAAAATATATATAGAAAGGGAAGGAGGGATATTGTTCCTACATACAGTGGTTTTTACCCTTAAGAACGATAATATCAATTTGGTGAGCCATGTGATGGGTAACAAAGGTCGATTCACAAATTGGTTCGACCCATAATTCACTTATGACCCTATGATTGATAACCCAACCATAGTTATGCCAATTGTGGTTACATTCATAAGTAGCTTGGTCCATCCCCATCCCATTTCATATATTTTTGAGGATCCACATAGCCCTCTATTTATGTGTCATTCATCCATTCCTACATTTTTTACACCAATGTTGGTTATTGGAGATAACTTTATTCAATTATTCCTAGGATGGGAGGCAATAGGTCTCACTCCATATTCATTAATTAATTTTTTATCCACATGACCTAAGGTAGATAAATCATCTATCAAAGCTACGATTGTCAATCGAGTAGGTTATTTTGGATCAAATCTCATGATTTTGGGTCATTCTACTCTCTTTTAAATAGTAGACTCCCTAATCATTTCTACTCATGATAGTTCCTTTTCCAAACCCCAAAATTATTTCATTTTCTAAAATATTAGATTTCATGCCATAATTTTTATTCCTATATCACCCTCTATTGGTGTTGTTGGAAAATGTGCATATATAGGATGTCATAATTGGTCACCCGATGCAAAAAGGGTTCAAATCCAATATCTTGTCTGATTCATGCAGCTACTACAGTAACAACAAACGTTCCCATGATAGTAAGGTGCTCCCATCCATTTCAATACCCACCCATGACTTTGATTGTTATTTTTTTTGTAGGGGATATGACATCATTCCCCAGGTAAACCACCGAAATATTATAGAATGATTCAAATAGGGTCATAACTCATCAAACTCATAGTCCATTGGGCTATATGATCCTTTCTCACAACATTTCCAACTATTTGATTAGTGTGTTTCATTTAATAAATCACACTTTTTCCAAAGCATAATTATTCATGAGTGCAAGTATAATTATTCATTCCATGTCAGATGATCAAGATACACACAAAATAGGGGGGAATTCTTCCTCTTTACCTTTTACATATTCCATGATGCCCATAAGCAACCTATATTTGGTTTGATTTCCTTTTCCAACTAGATTTTATTCCAAAGATGTTATCTCAGAGCTCACTTACACCAAATATACCATCAACGGTAACTTTTCTTTTTAGTTGGGAAGTTACTCTATCTCTTCCTGATCTAGGTGGATATCAGTGACCGCCCACCTATTCTACTCGCTCAACATACAGTTTCCATTTTGGCATTTTTCATATAGTTTTTCGGGTCCCAAACTTCTGTGGTCATTTTGAGTCAAAATTTATGCCTTGGGGAAGTTGACATATCAACTACCCCCATCGGGGCCTACAAACCTTTTGGCATTTCATCTTCCTGGGTTAGGGTTTTGGATGTTTAGGGTTTTCTCATTTATGCTTTATATTAAAAATTCTTTTGGAGCCTCATTGTAACCATCTTCTTGCAAATGTGCATATTCATCACATCTCTTCTCATAGATAAGCTACCACCATTCTGGCGAGTTCATTTAACTTTGTATTTTCTTTTACAATCTCTGCATATTTCAATCTTTAATGGAAATTGAGTATTATTGTTTCTCTATGTTTTTGTATTATTTATGTGATTCATTTCATTCCCTCATAAATTTGGATCAGTGGTATTATATCATTCTTCTCTTTGTCATTTCCTAGAACATGTCCCTAACAAGGTCAAGGTATAGAGAGTTGGGTCTCGAGCTAGTTTCTCTTGAGGACAACTACTCTTGCTATCTCGAGGGACCTCCCATGGTGGAAGAACAAAGATATGAGAGAGAATAGATATTATTAATCTATTTCTCTAGGAATTCCTTGAAAAATAGAGGAACGAGATGATGGATCAATTTTCCCAAATCCTTTAGCAGTTGTCGACAACACAGATGCATCTTCACCAAGCGACCACTTTGGAGGCATTTCCCCCTTCAAGGTACAAGTTAATTTTTATATTCCCATATTTGAAGGTTGGATAGATGCGAATGCTTTGGAAAAGTGGTTAAATCTAATAGAAGGTTATTTCTCTATCCACAATTTTTCCAATAGGGAAAATAAAACCTTTACACTCCTTAAGGCGACCACCCATGTCAAACATTGGTGGGAGACTTATTAAGAGAAAAAATATATAGAAGAGTTTGGAATACCTGGGGCCAAGACCAATTTATATTATTTTATGGATTCCATCAAGGAACAATATCACCCCATTAAAAAATAAGATGGACCACACTACGTCAGGAGAGGGACCAAACAGTGTCGAAGTTCACAAATACCTTCCATACTTTGTGCACCAAGTTGGGTATCAGAGACTCTGAGTGACATCTACTTATAACAAACAATGAGGCCCTACATAGGTACATCGAAATAGAAATGGATTTTTTGTACATCTTGTTGTTGGGAGCCCTCTATCGATATGTTGTCAAAATCAAGCAAAGGAATAAGTGGGAGTTTGGATATGCGAATGCATCACAACAGAAGCCAGGAAAAGGCAGCCCCAACACATAGAAAAAAAGAAAAAAAAAGATGGACAACCATAGGATAACTAATCTAAGCCACAAACAAATAAGGGTAATGGGAAGATGAAGAAAGACACTGGGAAGTGGTGAAAATTCCATAAAATCCCCTGGCACAACACCGATGAATGTTGCTTGAAGTAGTCATTGGTGGTCGTGTTGAAAGCCTTAGATTCAAATACAATATACGAATCTGATTCAAAGCTAGAAAAGGCAAAGAGGATCATTGATGTAGAACCCATTTCCATAGTTTCTACCACCAAGATCCAACCAAACGAACTAGAAGAGTCAGAGGAAGGTGAGCACCTTTTTCACTTGAAGATGTGGGTGAAGGGTGCTCCGCTACATTTCATTGTTTATAGAATAAGCCAAAAGAAACTCATCTCAACATAGGTCATGAAGTGGTTGGAGTTGACAAAGACACCACATCCACATTTGTACAACATCGGGTGACTCAGCCAAGGATGAGATCTTTGCGTCAACCAACTGCCCTATGGAATCAAGCCCTTCAAGGATGAGGTATTATGTGATGTTTCCCCACTTGAATTTTGTGATGTTATGTTAGGCCAGCCATATATGTGGAAACGTCATGATATATATGAGTCTATACCTCGTAGTGTCATTGTTATTGCGGGAAGATAATTGTACATGATCCTAGAGGTAGCTCCACCTACATCAATTTCTCTAGTCTTAGCTAAGCAGTGCATGAAGGTCATCTCCCATAATGGGTAATTTTTCCTCTTCATTATTCTCTTTAAAAATGAATGGAAGCTTGCGTCTATGTATATGGACTCTGCACAGGCCTCCTCTATGCAACAAAAGCAAGTGGATAAAGTTATAGAAGAATACCAAGACATCTTCACCTCAATTATCGGGGTATATCTGCACTGCCAGGTCAAGCATTCAATTACGATAACTTCTAGAATGCCTTTTCCTAATTTTCCAATGTAACAACACTCTCTCCTATAAAATGAGGAAACCAAGTGCCAAATCCAAGATCTCCAAAAAGGGCACATTTGACCAAACTCCTCAACCTACAGAATCCTAATCATGCTCGTACATAAGAAATATGAGACCTTGCGACATTGTTTTGATTATAAAGCTCTGAACAAAATCACAGTCAGGAACCAGTGCATAATTCCATGAATTGATGACCTTCTCAACCAGCTCAAGGGGGCCAAGTACTTTAGTAAGATTGATTTGAAGTCCGACTACCTCCAGGTCTCCATAAAACAAACTGATGTATGGAAGATTGATTTCAAGTCTAAAGAAGGTTTTTTCGAGTGGTTGGTCATGCCCTTTGGCTTGACAAATTCCCCAACCACCTTCATGAGGTTGATGGATGACATCTTGTGTCCCATCACCAATTCCTTTGCAGTTGTATATATGGATGAAATCCTTGTCTTCAACAAGAGTTGGGAAAAACATTTACAGGACATTCGACAAGTCCTCCACACTCTTCGACAACACAAGTTATATGTTAACTTATATAAATTCTCCTTTGACTTGAACAAGGTCAAATACCTCAGATATATTATATATGAGCATGGTGTGCATGTCGATACAACCAAGATCCAAGTCATTTGTGACTGGACAACCCTGACAACACTAACCAAGATTCATAGCTTCTTAGACCTTGCCAACTTATATTGCAGATTCCTATTAGGGTTCTCCGTGATGATTATTTGGGTTGGTTTTCATTGATGTCAACCCTTGAAGAAAGTCTGATATCGAATTCTTGTAGCACAAAGGTTTGGGTAATGGAAACAAGTTTGTTTGATGTATAATGGTATAAATTTTAATATATTTGAAGGTAAGACTATTCTAGATGGATAGTACATGTCATTCCATTTCCGGTGGTATGTGGAACGTCACATAAATCCTCACGGTTAGAGAGTTATGGCCATGTGAAGTTGGAGAACTCTCATGAGTCATCTAGAAGCCCCAAAAGGTCAAATTAGTCAAAGTGGTTTCAAAGAAGAAATTATTTAAATAATAAAGTGAAGTGATGAGTGTACTATAATTCAAAGTGGATACAAAATAAATCATTTAAATAATAAAGTTAATGGAGAAATTACTAAGTGGACAAGCGGTTAGAAGTGGGTTAGCCCTAAAATAAGGAAAGTGGTTTAAGATGGTTAGAAGGTAACCCCTTGAGGAATAATAAAGTGAAGTGATGAGTGTACTATAAGTCAAAGTGGATAAAAAATAAATTGTTTAAATAATAAAGTTAATGGAGAAATTACCAAGTGGATAAGTGGTTAGAAGTGGGTTAGCCCTAAAATAAGGAAAGTGGTTTAATATGGTTAGAAGGTAACCCCTTGAGAAAGCTACATAAAATTTTAAATAAGAGGCAAGGGTCTCTCATTTTCATAACACTTGAGCATATTGAATATCTACAAGTGACTGAGGTAACCAAAGGATATCTAAGGCGAATTTCAGAGGGAAGGTGTAATATTACAGATATAAAAAGTATGAAGAACATAAATAAATAGCTAGAAATCGCAAATGAATGACAATATAACCATAACAACACCACAATAATACCAGAAAGAACACTTTGATTACCGAGAGAAATGTTCACCTGCCTCTTTGAGGGGGCAACCTCCAGCAGAGAAGAGCTCTATTACAATAGTATCCAAGACAAAACTTCTCATACCCTCGACTCGTATTTATACTAAATATGTCTATAATGATAATCTAGAGGAAGATCCTTCTAGAAGCATAAGCTTCTATTAGGTATTCTTGTATTGGACTTATTATTACTTATTTATAGTCCTTATTAATATTGACCTTTATTACATGGAAATATATTATTCTACCTACGTGAGGGGTTAGGTCCCTAACATGTCCTCCCCCTTAAAAACAACCTTGTCCTCAAGGCTTGAGATGAGGAAATTGTTGCATAATAGTAGTTGGTTCCCAAGTGGCATATGTTGGAGTTGTATCTTTCCACTGGACTAACACTTCATTGATGGTTCACTGACACAGATGATGCTCATGCTGGTCCAAAACTTCTTGTGGTTTTAGGAAAATGGAGCCTTCTTCATCCAACCCGGGAAGATCGGTTTGAGTTTGGAACTTAGTTCCAATCACCTTCTTTAAGAATGAAACATGAAAAAAAGGATGGAGCTTAGAATCACTGGGCAAAGCTAACTGATAGGCCACATGTCCCACATGCTTGAGAACTGTATAAGGACCATAAAATTAGGGCGCCAGTTTCTAACAATGGTCAGCCTTGAGGGAAGTTTTCTTGTAAGGTTGCAGTCGAAGAAACACCTGATCCCCTTCTGCAAATTGACGTTCAGAGCGACCTTGATCTTCTTGTTTCTTCATGTGATTCTAGGCCATGACCAAATTCTCTTTGAGGGTATGGAGAATAGACTATTGGACTGTAAGCATTTAGTCAACTGCCTAGACCTTCGATACACCTGAAAAATATGAGAGAAATGAAGGTAGATTTTTTCCATATACCGCTTCAAAATGAGTCATGGGGGTATTTGTATGGTAAGAAGTGTTGTACCACCATTCAGCTAGTGGTAACCATTAAGCCCATTGATTTTTCCTTTACGATGAAAAACACCTCAAATATGTTTCCAAACACTTGTTGACCACTTCAGTTTGACCATCAGTTTGGGGATGATAAGATGTGCTAGGATCATAGATGATTTTAGGGGCTAAATTTCGCTCATGGGCTAAT